>JBBPBX010021106.1:0-17460 GCA_038048925.1 Garcialebias charrua | reverse complement strand
ATAATAATAATAATAATAATAATGTCTATTCCTGTCATCTGCGTATGTTCCCATACACAGACGAAATTCGTCTCTGCATTTAACCCAACCACCTACCAGGTGGTGCAGTGAGCAGCCCGAAAGCGCCCGGGGAGCTGGAGAAATAGGTGTGCACTCATAGACACCCCAAGCTGGGTAGTGGCCGGGGCGCGAACCCGCGACCTTCGGATCCGTAGTCAAAAGCCCTGCCACTAGACCATCTTGGCTCCTTATATTTGTCCATGAGTAAATCCAATCAGTTACTTCGACTACAAGCATGTTGTAAAGACATAAAAACCTGGATGACCCTAAATTTTCTGATTTTGAACACAGACAAGACTGACGTTTTAGTTTTTGGACCTGAGCTTCTTAGGAATGAATGTTTCAGTCTTTCTCCTCTTTGGATGACATTAATCTGCCTCCAGTTCTAATGTTAAAAATCTTGGTGTTATTTTTGATCAGGACATGTCTTTTATCCCCCACATTAAAAATGTTACTAGAACCTCCTTCTTCCACCTGCGTAATATCACTAAAATTAGAAACATTTAAAAATGATGCAGAAAAACTGGTTCATGCATTTGTCACGTCTAGACTGGACTATTGCATTGATTTACTGTATCTGGGTGTCCAAATATTTATTTAAAAAGTAAAATAAGAAAAAAGGTACTAAACCCTTGGCTTATGGATGATTCTCGCTCTTTTTTTCGTAGTATTCGTAGTTTATTGTTGTTAGTGTTGAGAGGTGAAAAACAAGGCAATAGCAAATTAAAGCAATAATTAAGAAAATAGGAAAATAGACACCCCAACATAATTTTTATTTTTGTATCTTTAATTTCTCATTGTATTAAGTTCTTTAGTGTCATTTTAGTTAGTTCTATGCAATTTCACACAAAACCGCTAGAGGCGCTGTTGCGTTGGTGGCATAGAAAGATTGAGCACACAAGAAGAAGAATAAATCTGGTTGAATGTGAAAAAAGGCTCAACGTGTGTGTCTCGTCTTTCTCATACCACAGGTCAGTAAAAAATGTGTTTTATGCATATGTGGTGTACCGATATCACGAGGTAATAATAATGCAGCAGGACGCAGACATGAACTTCACAGAACCATACTTTACTTCAACTCTAGAGTTCCGGGCTGATGGCGTGCTGAACGGACGCGTCACTCAGAGCTCTTAAGTGAGTCCCGATGATAAAAGAGATTTAAAGTAAACTCCACAAGAAATACAGCTGCTCGACTTCAGTGACAAAGATGAGCCAACGAAAAGACCAACAAACAACAAAAAAAGAGCTTTTTAAAGCCACTCCGAGTCGTCAGTCGGATGGTTCGGAGCACAGCTACGCTGAGCCAATGGAGGCGGCTAATGCTAATAGCAAGCGAGACAGAGGAGCCACCACGCCAACAGATACTCCTGAAAAGACGCAAGTGGAAAAGAAAATTAAAGGTAACGAGGAGGAGAAGGTCTCAGACAAGTCAATCGAGACCATCCTTTGTGCATTAGAGGCTTTGGGAACTCGTGTTGATGCTTTGGGAGCTCGTGTTGATGACCGCCTGGAGGGCATTAGCGGCCAGCTAAAACAACACAGCTCCATGCTAACATCAATAGCCAAAACGGTGCAGCTGAACTCTGAGGATATTCAAGAGTGTAAAACCAAAGTTAAAAGCTTGGAGACACAAGTCGAGCTTCTTCAAAAGGAAAAGGAGGAAATGAAGGAACGTTTGGTGAGTCAAGAAAGATATAAAAGAAGATGGTGCCTACGGATTAAAGGAAAAAAGGAAAAAGTTAATGAAAACATCAGAGCTGAAGTCGTGGAGTTGCTGAGCAGAATTCTACCTGATCTGGCTGAAAAGATGGAGGATGCTGTGGACATCGTTCACAGAGTGGGAAGATCAACAGAGGGTCGACACAGACAAGTTGTAGTCCTCTTCTCCAAGAGAAGTGTCAGAGATGAGGTGTGGAAGAAAACAAAGTCCTCACAGATCTGCAAAGATGAAGGTCTGAAGTTTGCAGAGGACCTGACCCAGGAGGACTGGAAGTCACGACAGGCGCTGTGGCCCAGAATTGAGCAGGCAAGAAAGGAGGGTAAGGCTGCAGGATTCAGAGGACCCTTCGCCTACATCGAAGGGAGGAGAATTTCTTAAGCTGAAGTTGGAGCACTGTTAGATGTTTAGATGAAACGTGAAGTTTTTCTGATATAGTGGAGATTATTTTTTTATTTTTCAAGGGACTTAAGGGGACTCTACTCTCAGGTTTTTTTTACTCTACCTCCTATATTCTAAGTTTCTTTATTTTTTCTACTTTTTTTCTATTGTATTGTTCTTAATGTGTTCAGTATTCAATTTAAAGACTGAGATTTTATTTTCTTCTTTTAATGCAAGAGGGCTCAAAGACTCTGTTAAGCGTAAGGCTGTTTTTTTATTCTGCAAAGGTCAAAAGGCTAACTGTTTTTTTCTTCAAGAGACACACTCAGAGTTATCTGATGTTAAGTTTTGGACTCAACAATGGGGTGATAAGATTATTTTTAGTCATGGCACAAATCGTTCTGCAGGAGTTGCTATTTGTTTCAATAGATGTCCAGGAAAGGTTCTTTTTCAGGAAACAGATGATGCTGGACACTGGGCAGCATGTGTTTTAGATATTGACAGTAATTTGTTCATCATTGTTAATGTTTATGGATACAACAACGACCAAAAAAACAAACAGTTATTACATCAAGTCACAACAATTATAAAAAAAATGCAGCTGAATTATCCCACTGACCATGTTGTCGCTGGGGGCGATTTCAATTTAACTCCAGATGAATGGATGGACAGATGCCCTTCAAAATACTCTCAGGTGACATTAAACCCAATCATGGATGACTTTATGAACACCAATAAACTGGTCGATGTTTGGAGAAACCTAAATTCTAACATTAAACAATTTACATGGTTCAAACCTAACGGACAATCAAGGTCAAGAATTGATTATTGGTTAATTACAGATTCTATACTTGGACACGTCACAGAAACTGAGATCTCCTGTAGCCCTTTAAGTGATCACTGCACCATAAACCTGCGAATATCCAAAAATGAAACTAAAAATAATTTCAAAGGTTACTGGAAATTCAATGCTAACTTATTAAAGAATGACGAATATTGTAAAAGTATTAGTAAAATAATTCAAGATGTTACAAATGACACAAGTTTAGTGACGGCAATACAAAAATGGGAATTCTTCAAATTTACTGTTAGAAAATTTTCTATCTACTTCAGTAAAAAATTACAAAAAGAGAGACAAATAGAAGAAACTAAACTAACCAAGGAACTAATCTTTTATTATCATAAATCTGACTGGAGTGAGGAAGACAAAATTAATATCAATAAGTTGCAATGTAAACTAGATGAATATTATCAAAATAAAGCTCGTGGAGCATACATACGGTCAAGAGCAAGGTGGCTGGAAGAGGGTGAGAAAAATACTTCATATTTTTTTAATTTGGAAAAACAAAGACAGATGAAAAATACAATTAACAGTCTCATAATTAACGGTGAGGAAGTTACAGAAACAAAACAAATATCCAGAGAAGTTCATGACTTTTACTGTAATCTGTTTACATCCTCATATTCAAAACAAGACTCAGAATCCTTTTTTATAAAAATTAAAAATGTTATCCCTAACATTGATGAAACATTTAGGTCCATTTGTGAAGAAGATTTTCAAATAGAAGAATTTGACTGTGTTATTAAAAAAGTAGCATCAGATAAAGCTCCGGGCTCAGATGGTATTACCGCAAATTTTTATAAATTCTTTTGGAATGACATAAAAATACTGTTGTTTGAAGCAGTTATGGAATGTATTCATAAAAAAGAATTGATGACAACAATGAAACAAGGTGTCATCATATTGATACCCAAACCAGGAAAAGATAAAAGAAACTTGAATAATTTAAGACCCATCACACTTCTCAACACAGATTATAAAATATTTACTACAGTTCTTGCAGCTCGATTAAAAGAAGGTTTATCTAATATAATTAGCTCGACTCAGTCTGGTTTTCTCAAAGGTAGATCAATTAATAACAATATTCGTCTGGTTCTAGATTTAATTGAATATGCCCATTTAATTCCTGATGACGGTATGATCTTATTTCTGGATTTTCAGAAAGCCTTTGATTCGGTGGAACATCCTTTCATTTTTGAAACATTCAAACATTTTGGCTTTGGTGAGAAGTTTTTAAACATAATCAAAATGCTGCATACAGATGTTAACAGCTGTGTTTCCTTAGCAGAAGGAACAAGTCCCAGATTCACAATAAAAAGAGGGATTAGACAAGGATGCAGCGTTTCACCTCTCCTGTTTATCACCGTTACGGAGCTCTTGGCTATCTCCATAAGAAACTCCAGTCTTCTTGGTTTACAAATTATGAATCAAAATATTATCATAAGTCAGCTAGCAGACGATACGACTCTATTTCTAAAAAATAAAGATCAGATTCCACTGGCTATCCAAACAGTAGAAGTATTCTCTAAAGCATCAGGACTAAAGTTAAATTTGGAAAAATGTGAATTAATGAGTATTCATGATTGTTCTCAATCATCTTTTCACAACATACCGGTCAAACTGGAGGTTCGATACCTGGGCATTTGGGTCACAAAAACTGCAAGCAATTGTGTCAAACTGAATGTTGATAATAATATTACTAAATGCAAATTGATATTAAATAACTGGTTGCAGAGAGACTTAACTCTTTCTGGTAGGACACTATTAACCAAAATGGAGACTCTATCAAGGCTGGTTTACCCTGCATCCTCCATAGCCATACCTCCAAAAATTATTAAGGAAATTAATAAATTAAACTTTAACTTTATTTGGAGAAATAAACATCATTATATCAAAAAAGGAGATACAGTTAAAAATTATGAAGATGGTGGAATTAAAGCAATAGATTTTGAAATTATGAATGGCGTATTAAAACTTAAATGGCTTCAATCATTTCTGAAAAATGCTCATGAGGTTTGGTTTGCCGTCCCCACTTTAGTTTTTAGTAAAGTTGGAGGTATTGACTTCCTGTTGAGATGTGACTTTGACATTCCTAAACTACCTGTTAAATTATCTGCTTTTCACCAACAGGTGTTATTAAACTGGAAAATAGCTTACAAACATAATTTCAGTCCTCATAATGTTCCATTTTGGAACAACAGAGTTGTTCTACATAGAAGGAAGTCTGTGTTCATGGAAACATGGATGGAGAAGCAAATATGGTCACTCACTCATCTAATGGATGAAAAGGGAAATCTATATGAATATGAAGAATTCACAAAAAAATATAACCTAATCTGCACCAAAAAAGACTATGATAAAATAATAAAAAATATACCAATTGCATTTGTTCAGTTAATTAAAAATAATTATGAAACTAAACCAACAGTTAGTTTACCGAGCATTAATCTCAATGGACTAAATTTAACACACAATAAATGTAATAACAATTTCTTAAGACAACATTTAATAAAAACAATATATACTGGTCAAGTAAGAAGAAAGTTTCATGATTTCTATGATAAGAAGGAAAGAATAAAAATTATGACACAATATCTGGGTTTCCCTCTTCCTCCTAAATATAAAGAATTACATTTCAAAACTCTAAATAATATTTATCCTTCTAACGAGTTTATCAGAAATAGATTTAAATTTGAATGTGATAATTGTTATATATGTAATGAACCTGAAACAACAGAACATTTATTTTATTTCTGTCATTCTGTGAACACATTATGGAAATCCCTTCACGATCTCCTGACCATCAAGTCCATGAACATAGACTCCTTCTCCGTTCAGAACATCTTATATGGATATGTATCTGAGAATAAAAAAGATGAATACTTTGTTAATAACATCATCATAATATTAAAATTCTATATACATAAATGCAGATATGGCAAGTCTAAACCATTATGGTCTGTATTCAAACAAGAACTCCAGTTGTTAAAACTTTCTTTAAACTGTGCTAAAAAACCACAAGCAAAAAAGCTCTTTGATCACCTCGCTCAGATAATATAGCCCTCTGACAAATTATTTTAAGTAATTATGTAGAATGGTAGATAAATAGTTATGTTATTGTTTATTTTACTTGGACTGTATTATTTGCAATCTTTCAAATAAGTCTATTACCCAAATTTACGGTTATGATGGTCAATATGTTAATTTAAGAATGTATACATTAGATTAGGAGGTATGTTAGTAGATATTTGTACATGTTTATATATATCATTGTAATTTTGAGATTGTCATTTGTTATTTGTGTGCCTTTTGTTCTGTATGTTCTAAAATGTTCAATAAAAAAAAAATAAAAAAAAAAAAAAAAAACTTTACTTCAACTCTTCTTCTAAGCAATTCTATGCACTAGGTTACAGCGCCCTCCAGAGGTGTAATGCAGAACTGAATATACAACATATTTCCCCTTTGTTTAAAAGGAACTTACCAGTAGGCAGAAACAGAAATCTTCTCAAAACAGTAATGCATTCTTAAACTGCTTCCCTTCATTAAGTAATATGTATAACTTCCTTAGTAGTAGTAATAACAGTAACAACCATTTTTTTAAATCACATCACCAGTAAACTATGTCATGTACATCCAACTTAACAGCAAAAATTATAACTCAATCTTTTACTTTAGCTTTAAGCTTCACTTGAATAAAACAGCTTTTCTTTTTCTCATTTTCTCATCAACTTTTCAGTAAGCATTTTCAAAATCCATGAAACAATATTACTCAACAAATTTTGAATGTAAACAGTTTCAGTACATTTCAGTCACTTTGTATTCTTACAGCATTTTCTCTCTTTTTTTTTTTTCATTCAAAACCATTAAATAATGATTACTGCTCATAATCACTAAGCCAGCCTGGCTTTTTTCTAACTCTAGCAGGTCTTGGTGTTTTCTCATTAAATTGTTTTGAAGATCCTGGATCAGGATCTGGATCAGGATCTGGAGGAACAGAGTCTGTAACAATGTCTGTTGCACTTTCTGGAACCAGAGAGAGATGAGATGCATTCCAGGTGCGTCCATCCTCTAACACATAGGAGCTTGCACTCACTTTGTCCATCACTCTGGCAGGTGCATGAAATTTTGATAGTCCTTTTTTAACATGAAAGGGCTTCCTCACTCGAACCAGGCTTCCTTTTACAATCTTTGGTACTTGTGCACCTCGTTTTGCATCTGTGTAAGTCTTTGAAGTTCTTTGTCTGGAGGCAACACGGTCACGTAGTTCTTCATCTGGTATAAGGGTGGATTTAGTAGCTGGTCCAATATTCACTTTCGTGCGCATCCTTCTGTTGAACATGAGTTCGAATGGTGACACTCCTGTAGTGCTGTGTGGTGTTGCACGGTATGTGAGCAGGAACTCCTGTACGAACGGTTTCCATGGTTTCCTTGTCTGCTCTGCTGTGAGGATAGTTTCCTTCAGAACACGGTTCCAGCGTTCCACAGCGCCGTTAGCTTGAGGATAGTACAGAGAAACTTTTCTGTGTGTGATGTCTCTCACTGACAGGAATTCTGCAAACTCACAGGATGTAAATTGTGTCCCATTATCACTTATCAGCTCAGTCGGGTTTCCAAACCTGGAGAATAATGTAGACAGGAACGTGGTGATTGCTTTTGTGGTAATGGAAGGAGTGAAAGCGACTTCCGGCCACTTTGTGTAATAGTCAATCAGTGTTATTGCATAACGACAATCCCACGTAGCTGATTCGAACGGTCCCACAATGTCGACTCCCACTTTCTGCCACGGTCCATCCGGCAGAGGAACTGGTTGAAGTGGTGCCACATGTGTTTTAGCACTTTTGTCGTTCATCTGGCATGTCACACATGTGTTGATGCTCTCCTGCACACACGCATCCATGCTCGGCCACCAGTACAAGTCTCTCAGTCTCTGTTTGGTGCGGACGATGCCTTGGTGTGTCTCGTGTGCCAGGCTCACCAACTGCTTCCTTAGGGCCACAGGAACCAACCGTCGCTGAGGTCCTCTGTACACTGTCACGTCCTGAAGTGAAAGTTCATTTCTGACAGCAAAGTAAGGTTGAATCAGTGCAGGTAAGGATTTTGCTGTTCTGGGCCATCCTTTTGTCATTTGCAGCCTCAGAGCAGTAAGTTCAGGGCATACTTCACATGCCACAGTGAAGTCCTTCACTGAGAGAGCTTTCAGTTCTGTAGTTAGCAAAGCCACCAACTCAGGCTCCTTCACTGGTTCTATGTTTTCTTCAGATGGAAGAGGCAGTCTGGAGAGGCAGTCAGCAGCATGATTTTGTGCACCGGGGCGATACTCCACATCATATGTAAAACACAGGAGTCGGGCTGACCACCTTGCAACACGCATTCCTGCGCGCCCTAGTCCTTTTGTAGCTAGCAGTGTGGTCAGGGCCTGATGATTGTCCCCCACAGTAAAACTCTCCATTTTTCAGCTGCCCACACACAAGCTAACGCTTCCTTTTCCACAATGGAATATTTACGTTCAGCAGGTGTGAGTGAACGTGAGGCAAATGCAATTGTACGTTCTGTCTTATCAGGGTGCATTTGTGTCAGTATGGCTCCTAGACCATAATCTGAAGCATCTGTTGACACGATGGTCGGCAGGGCAGGGTCAAAGGCTGTCAGCGCTGGGCTGTTCACAATGCGTTCCTTAATTTTGTTGAAACTTGACTGTGCAGCTGCAGTCCACTTGAACACATTTTCACGTAGGCAGTCACGCATTGGCTCCACCAGCGATGCGTAATTTTGCACAAATTTTGAATACCATGCAGTGAGTCCCAGGAACGATCGTAGAGTAGTGGCATCATTAGGTGCTGGAGCTTCTGTGATTGCTTTAAGATGATCTTTATTAGGCAGAACACCTTGGGCTGACACTGTGTGTCCCAAAAACTGCAAACTTTTTTGGTTGAAATGGCATTTTTCATCATTTAGCTGGAGGCCTGCTTCCTTCAGCGCAGCGAGTACCTCTTTTAGGTTACAGTCATGTTCACGCTGATCCTTGCCATAAACTATTACATCATCCAGATAGTTCTGAACACCTTTTAGGCCTTTTAGCACCAGTGACATCATTTTTGAAAATGCACTTGGGGCTGAACACAGTCCATATGGAACTCTGCGAAACCTGAATAGTTCTTCATGCGTTATGAATGCTATAATGTCATGACTCACTTCAGCCAGCAGCACTTGATGATAAGCATTTGCCAAATCAATAGTGGAGAAAACTGTAGCTCCACGCATTTCAGAGAAAATGTCATCCATATGAGGAAGTGGATAACAGTCCATTACTACTGATTTATTTGGCTCACGAAAATCAACGCACATTCTTACTTTCCCATTTTTTCTCAGTGTGACCACGATGGGAGATACCCATGGAGATGCATCAATCCTTTCAATTACCTCCATGTCCAAAAGTCTTTCAAGTTCAGCTGAGACAGCTTGTCTGACAGAGAGCGGGAGCCTCCTTAGCTTTTGTTGAACAGGCTGCACTTCCTCTCTGACTTTAATTTGGTGGATTAACCCTTTAGCAAGACCCAGTTTCTCCTTCATCACTGATCCAGTTTTAATCTCTGTAACATTTTCAACTGGAGCTGCAGGTGAGGTAACTGTTGGAGAAGAATCATCATCTGAGTGCACAGTGTTGTTTGTAATACACAGTCTCAGTGTTTTAAAAAGGTCCATTCCCAGTAAAGCTGTTCCTGTTTTCACCACATAAAACTTAGCTGGCACTTTTGTGTTTTCATGCTGAACAGTAGCTGGTAGGCATCCAATTACAGGGACTTCAAGTTTTGTATAAGTCACTAATTTTGAAGGCGGGTTAGTCAGCAGCACATCACTGAAGTATTTTCTGTAGAAATGTTCAGGAATAATAGACACTGCAGATCCTGTGTCCACCACTAGTGTCACATGGCAGGAAGTTGACTTTGTATTTATGGTCACAGCACATTTAATCTTGTCATCTGTTTGTTCATTTTGTAGCATTCTCACTGTATTCATTTCAAGAACAACAACTTCTCCTACCTTAGCTGTAGGTTTATTGGATTTGCACACACGAGCAAAATGACCTGTCTTATTGCAGATTTTGCAACTCACTTTACGTGCTGGACAGTCTGGAGAATCAGCAAGATGTGTTGATGAGCCACATCTAAAACAACTTCTGTTCTGTCTCTGTGTCGCCGCAGGATCAGTAGAATTATAACTCCTCATTTTAGGTCTGAATTGTTGCTTTGGCTTTACTTTCACCACTTGTACAGCTGCTTGTGACTCAGACATGACGCTCTGTGCATGTGAGTCAGACATGAGGCTTTGCACGTGCCCGATTGCAGCTTCCACTTGACATGCAATTTTTATTGCTGCATCCAGTGTGAGGTTTCCATCTGTCTGCAGTAACAGCTTCTCACGTATTCTTGGTGAACTTGCATGCTCTATGAGTTGATCTCTTATCATTTCATCTGCGTTTCTAGCAAAGTCGCACGTGGCAGCCAGCTCGCGCAGCGCGCCCACGTATTCAGCAACAGTCTCATGCGGTCTCTGCGTTCTTTGCCTAAACTTATGCCGCTCCACCACAACGTTTATTGCTGGGGTAAAATGCGCTCGCAGTGCAGCCACAGCTGAATCATAAGTGGTACCTGTGTTTGTAAGTGTATAAAATACACGTTGTCCTTCCGTGCCCAGGCAGTGTAGGAGTAGTGCACGTGTTCTCGTGTCGGGCCAGTCGTCCCCTTCTGCGTGAATAGCAAGCAGGTAGTTTTCAAACATCCTCATCCACATGTCGAACGGAATTGCAGGTTGTCCGGCGGATGGTAGAAACAATGCAGGAAGAGGCACAACATTCGCCATTCTCGTCGCCAATTTGTGGTGTACCGATATCACGAGGTAATAATAATGCAGCAGGACGCAGACATGAACTTCACAGAACCATACTTTACTTCAACTCTTCTTCTAAGCAATTCTATGCACTAGGTTACAGCGCCCTCCAGAGGTGTAATGCAGAACTGAATATACAACAGCATATATATTAGTTTCTTGGGAGAGTTGAAAGGTTATTAAATCGAATCTCAACTAATGAGTCACGAAGTTCGTTTTATAATTGTATTGTGTACAAAAACGGGACTTGTTCATGAAGGCTAATTGGAGCTAATGCTAGCAGATTTTGTGTATGTGGTGTTGCTTAGCAACAACTGAAGGCCTGCTGAATTCACTTTGAACTTATACTTTGCACTTTGTGAGGCTGTTCTCACACAAAGGACATTTTCTGTTCTCTTTATTTGTAAAATGGACATTTTGTTATGGGTTCATGAAAAAACAGAAATATTGTTATGACATTAAGTAAGTAATGGCTGCATATGTGTGAAGCTTAGTAAAGAGAGACAGCATTAAAGGAGCATTGCACCTTTTCAGTTTAAAGATGAGGTTTTCTTTGTGTTTAGAGAAAAGTTGTTCTGTTAAAACAATGGATATTGCTAACAGCTAAGGTGTTTAAATATTTAAATATATTTTATTATTTATTTTTATTTTTATAGTTAAATACAGGTCTCAGAAAAGAGGACAAGGTATTGAATTTAAAGCACTAATTACAAAATTAATATGTTTTAGAGAAGTAAAAACTATTTGTGAATTAATTTTGTAATTTGACAGAATTCATAATGCTAAATAGAGCATGTTGAAAGAATGATCGTTTGGTTTAAATGTATATTATAGTCATTGTGTAATGTAATGAAGTTAATGGTTCTCTACTAAAGAATGTGTTACCTGAAATATGTGATCTATGAAGCGTGTTTAGAGCACACAAGAAGAAGAATAAATCTTCTGGTTGAATGTGAAAAAAGGCTCAACGTGTGTGTCTCGTCTTTCTCATACCACAGCATCACACGTTGAGAGATCATCTTACACCTTACCCTCCACCATCCAAGGTTGCAGGGTAACAAATTTGGGGGCTCGTCCGGGATAGCGCCTCCTGCTGGCTTGGTGCTATCCAACAAAGAACCGTGGGATCCTGACTTCCTGTTCTATGAGCTGATGACCTAAAGCAAGACTTCAGGTATCCAGAGATGACGACGCTACATGAGCTTCAGTGGGAGATCCAGCAGCTGCTTCACCAACTGATTAAGGATGCTAGAAGAGACCTGCTTCACCAGCTAGCAGTATCATGCCAAAATGAGGTGGGAGAAGACATGCCAGGGGAGGAGTCGTCCGAGGTGGAACTCTTTGACTTCATTGTTGACTTTTTAAGAAGTAAACAATTAAGGAGTCTGGAGGACCAAGGGATGTCGCACCTGCTGATGTTTCGTGACCTCATAAATGAACTGCAGTCAGCCCAAGAAGCAAAGAACCCACATCATTCAGTGGATGAAGAGGAAGCTACATCGGGGTACAAGACTGAGCAGATTGTAGCAGCTTCAGCGAGGAGTAAGATAGTGTCAACACCAGTTGTTGCTCATCAGGTAACTGGGTTAGTAAAACTGACGGATGTTGCTGCATTACTCCCACGAAGAGAATTTCGGATTCATGCTGGTCAGATCTCAGACTCTGACTCAGACGTGAGTTCTAACTGCTTGTGTAAGCAAATTGATGAAGGACTGAGTGAAGGTTTCACTGAGACTGAGATCATTAGAACAGTTCTCAGAATAATTAAACCAGGTACATTCAAAGACATGCTTATGACAAAAGATAGTCTAACTGTAACTGAACTGAAGCGTTTTCTCAGAGCACATCTTAAAGATAAGAGCAGTAATGAATTATTCCAAGAACTGAGCAATGCAAGACAACATGATAAAGAAGGTCCACAACAGTTTATGTATAGAATGATGGGGTTAAAACAGCGTGTACTTTTTGCTTCTAAAGTAAGTACAGGTTTACAATATGAAAAAAAATTAGTTCAGGGAGTGTTCCTGCATTCACTTTACCAGGGGATACATGAAAAATATTCATACATCCGACAAGATCTTAAACCCCACATTTCAGATGAGAACGTTACTGATGATTTTATCCTAGAAGTGATAACAAAGTCAGTAGGTGAAGACACAGAGAGACAAAATAGATTGGGTCAGACTGTTAAACCCAAAACAGTCAATGTCAGTACAGTGCAGATGGATAAGAAAAGTCAGAATGTAGTTCAGATGCAGGCAGAAGTCCAAGCTAACCGTACTGCCATACAGGAGCTAACAGCACAGGTTTCATCACTGACCAAGAGTTTGGAGAAAGCTTTAACACCTATGCTTAGTCCAGGGACTGAAAACATTCTCACACCTTCTCCCCACCAAAAACAGTCAGTAAAGTCAGAAGCTAAACGAAGATGTCAGCAATGTGTCTCCCAAAGAAACGAGAACTGCAGTCACTGTTTCAAGTGCGGGAAAGAGGGACACAGAGCGGTTGGCTGTCTGATGAAGAACAACCAGTCGGGAAACGAGGTGAGGTCGCTGGGGTGGGACCACCAGTGATCAGAGAGAATGCAGAGTCCCACACCACTGCAACGCCGCATCTTCAAGTGGGCACACCATCTTCCACCAGGCCCATCAAACAAAACAACTTTACTGAGAAGAAACATGTTGCACAGCTGATTGGTGGTAGATGCACGGTGACATGCCAACTAAATGGTGTCAAATTGCAGATGCTACTGGACAGTGGGGCACAAGTGAGCATAGTGGAGAAGTCATGGGTGCAGAAAGCTCTACCAAATGTAACGATCCAACCACTTGAGAGTCTACTACCAGAACACCCTCTCAAAGTCACAGCAGCTAATGGAACAGAGGTGCCATTTGATGGGTGGATAGAAGTCCTGCTCGAGATCAAAAGCATCAAATATGGTTCAGTTGCCCTCTATGTTCCGTTGCTTGTAAGTCAAGAGAGTGTGAGCAGCCCTTTGCTAGGCTTTAATGTGATACAAGAAATCATAATGGGAAACACTGACCAGACAAACAACATCAACTTAGTGAACTTACTGTCAGAGGCTTTGAGAATTCAAAAGAGTAGTGTTGAAACTCTAGTCTCTGTGGTTTGCACTATGCCATCTCAAAAAGAATCAAAGAGTTCTACAGTGAGAGTTGGAAAGAAGGGTCTTAATGTTCAAAGTGGCCAAATCTGTGAAGTGAAATGTCGCATCAGAACTTTTCCAGGAGGAGGAGTAATGTTGTTTGAACCAGACATACAGAGCATCATATCGGACGGGTTGGAGTTATTCCCTGCTCTGGTTGACGTACCTGTTGGAGTTTCAAAAATGGTGAGAATTCCAGTCCAGAATTCAACCAATCACGACATTTTCTTACATCCAAGAACAGCTTTAGGATTCATCGAGGAAATTGATGGAACCAAACCTGTAAATATCTCTCAATCATCTCGCAAACGAGTCAGTGGACAGGATGACCCACTCTTGTGCACCACCCAGGTGAACTCACTAAATGATGGAGACTATTCCAAAAAGAGAAACCATACACCTGTTGAGTCACAAGAGAAATGGCATCCAAATGTCAATTTGGGTCATCTCTCTGAGCATGAACAGGATATGGTACGCCAAATGTTGTATGAAGAGTCGGATGTATTTGCATCTGAAGAAGGAGACATTGGATGCATTCCTGGTTTACAGCTCCAGATTACCACAACAGATACCACCCCTGTCCAGAAAAATTATAATTCCATCCCTCGGCCATTGTATAAAGAGGTCAAGGATTATATTTCCAACCTTTTGGATAGAGGGTGGATAAAAAAATCAATTTCAGCCTACTCCTCACCTGTCGTCTGCGTGCGAAAGAAAGACCACAGTCTGCGTCTTTGTGTTGACTTCCGTGAACTCAACCGTAAAACCACTCCAGACCGCCATCCACTACCACGCATTCAGGATCTATTGGACAGTCTTGGAGGAAATTCATGGTTCTCCATTTTGGATCAAGGAAGTGCATATCACCAAGGGTTTTTGAGCGAGGAGTCAAGGCATCTGACAGCATTTAGCACACCTTGGGGTCTCTACGAATGGGTAAGGATTCCATTCGGACTGACCAATGCGCCAGCTGCATTCCAGAGATGTATGGAAGGTGTATTAGAAGGCATCAGGGATGAGTGCTGCGTACCTTATTTAGATGATATCCTCTGTTACTCACAAACATTTGAGGAACATGTGGATCATCTGAGGCAAGTTTTCTGCAGAATGAGACAACATGGCATTAAACTTCGACCAGCCAAATGCGAGTTTTTCAAGAGACAAATTCGTTATCTGGGACGAATGATTTCAGGAGAAGGCATCCAGATTGACCCAAAAGATTTGGAAGCTGTAATAGCTCTGAAGGAGAAGAAACCTCACACAGTTGGAGAAGTTCGGACATTGCTAGGTTTCCTTAGTTATTACCGATCCTTCATCCAAGATTTCTCACGACTGGCAAGACCTCTGTTTGAACTCCTTCAAAGCTCAGCCGACACAAGTATGACCAACAAGCCCCAGACTTCTAAGGGTCGAGGTTGTAAAATTAAAGAAAACACAGGTCAGCTTCCCTCTCGCACACCTGTGACATGGACGACTGAACATCAGACTGTGCTATCCAAACTTGTGGAGATGCTGATCAATCCACCCATCTTAGCCTATCCCGACTTTGATCGTCCGTTTGTTTTGCATACAGATGCATCAAATGAAGGGCTTGGAGCGGTTTTGTATCAGTCCCAAAACAACAAGCTACGTGTTATTGGCTACGGATCTAGGACCTTAACACCCGCTGAACGAAACTATCACTTGCATTCTAGTAAACTTGAGTTCCTCGCACTCAAGTGGGCAATTTGTGATAAGTTTCGAGACTATCTGTATTACGCACCAACTTTCACGGTCTATACAGATAACAATCCCCTGACTTATGTTTTGAGTTCTGCCAGGTTAAATGCTGTAGGTCATAGGTGGGTTGGGGAATTGGCTGACTTCCACTTTGATATCAAGTATAGACCGGGAAAGAGGAACGCTGATGCAGATATGTTGTCCAGATACCCAATAGGCCTTGAACAATATATGAAAGATCACACCGAGACAGTGTCACCTGAAGTAGTGTCTGCAGTGTGGCAAGGCAACAAAGCAACACAAAGCAATGATGTTCCCTGGATTGCTGCATTACAACTTGCTGATGAAAATGATGAGGCTAACTTACCTGATGGTGCCATGACCATTATGCCTGAAAACATCAGAGCAGCACAACAAGAAGATACAGCTATTAAAGAGATTGGGTCATTGAAACAAAGAAACTGGAGTCCAAATGAAAAAGATAAAAGAACTATGTGTACCGAAACAAGGAGACTGTTGTATGAGTGGAACAAGCTAGTCATGGAAAACGGACTACTTTTCCGGAAAACAGAACTAAACAAACAGCTAGTTCTCCCAGAAAAACTCAAACCACTAGTGTTGAAGAGCTTGCATGACGACATGGGCCATGTCGGTCCTGACAAGGTGATACATCTGGCTCGAGAACGCTTTTACTGGCCGAACATGCAACAAGACATTGAGGATTATGTGACAAAGAAATGTCAATGTATTAAACAAAAACATCCCAATGTCCCACAGAGAGCTCCAATGGGATCCATCACAACTAGTGCGCCATTTGAGTTGGTCTCTATTGATTATTTGCATTTGGAGCCAAGCAAAGGGGGATACGAATATATCCTGGTTGTCGCTGACCATTTCACCCGCTTCGCACAAGCGTACCCAACGAGAAACAAATCCGGAAAGATGGCAGCTGAAAAGATATTCCAAGATTTTATTCCTCGCTTTGGGTACCCAGAGAAACTACATCATGATCAGGGACGTGAGTTCGAGAATGGCTTATTCCAAAGATTACAACAACTCTCAGGGATTTCTCACTCACGCACCACTCCCTACCATCCGCAGTGCAATCCAGTGGAGCGACTGAACCGCACGCTTCTCCAGATGTTGCGTACCCTACAAGAGGAGAAAAAGAGTGACTGGAAAGATCATCTGCCACAAATAGTGCATGCATATAATTGCACGAGGCACGAAGCAACAGGATACTCACCTTTCTTCCTATTGTATGGCAGGGCTCCACGTCTACCAGTCGATTTGCTCTTTGGCACCAGGAGAGAAACTGAAAACTACAACCATCAAACCTTTGTTAAAAAGTGGGCTGAAAGGATGCGTGTGGCGTACCAAATAGCTGCCAACAACAGTCAAAAGTCTTCAGCTAAAGGCAAAAAGCAATATGACAGACGTGTCAGAGGTGTCGCTCTTCAGGCAGGTGATAGAGTCCTGGTTAAAAACCTCTCAGAAAGGGGAGGTCCAGGTAAACTCCGCTCATACTGGGAGCAGGTGGTGTACCGTGTGATTGAAAGAGTGGGAGATGGACCCGTTTACAAAGTACAGCCAGAGAGGGGTAACAAAACCATGCGTGTGCTTCACAGAAATCTGCTGCTGCCTGTCAACGATCTACCTCTGGAGGACAAACTTCCTGTGAGAGAACAA
>JBBPBX010021105.1:32092-42693 GCA_038048925.1 Garcialebias charrua | reverse complement strand
ATACATATATATATATATATATATACATATATATATACTATACATATATATATATACATATACATATATATACATATACATATATACATATATACATATATACAGGTAGTCCCCGATTTACGAGCGCTCTGATCTACGAGGTTCCGGACTTACGAGCTGGCGAATTTTTTGAAAAAACGCAAAAAATACTGAGTTTTTCTGTGTTTTTTCACCACAGTTCGTTAGCTAAACATGTGGACACACGTTTCCGATCATTTTTATGCACTCATAAGCAGTTTTTCGATGAAAAACGAGTGTTCGTAGTCGCGCTAGCAAAACCGTTCCAATTTACGAGCGAAATTCCGGACTTACGAGACACGTGGCGGCCGTTCCAAATTACGAGATTTCCGGTTTACGAGCGCCTCGTTGTAACGGAACTCGCTCGTAAATCGGGGACTACCTGTATATATATACAGGTAGCCCTCGAGGTACGTCAGGGATTGGGACCTACGGGTGTGACTTAGGTCGATGTTGTCATACCTCGCGGACCAAAAACACCTGCCTGTCGTAGGTCCGCGTTTCTGACATAGGTCGCGGCTATACCGCTAACGGAGCGCCGCACACATATTTAATGGCATGAGACTGAACAAGCAGACATACTAGGCCATAAACATGCACAGAACTGCACAGTAAATGAATACTGTACAATAAATAAAAAATATAATGTCTTACTTTGAGCCGGTGTCCCCCGACTGCCAGGCGGACATTTGCGGCGAGCTCCCGGCCGCAGATGGCCCCTCCGCGGCATGTCGGCTCGGTGTCTTCGCCTGTGTTAGCTGCTCTGTTACCCCAAAAATACACTACACGCGGTCCGTGTCCGCTCCGCTCCGCAGGTCGCAGCTGAGCGAGTCCAAAGTCCACTGCCTCCGCTCCGCTCAGGTCCGCCTGGATGCGCCGCTCCAAGACGCATGCGCGGGAATTGCGAGATTGCGCGATAAATCAAGTGATAAATAATGAAGTCAGAACAAAACAATTCATTCGGTGGAAGAAGGAGAACAACAGTAAAGGCTGCCTTGATCTTCTCTCGTAAATAAGCGACAGGACATGGTTTGAGCAACAGGAAGTGATGTTTACATTTCAGAATAAAATACTTTTTTATTTATTTATTTCTTGTATTGCGTTATTAGGTGTAGTCATAGTCATAAATATAATAGTTTAGTCATAGAATAGTCATAAATGATAGTTTGACAGCATTTTTGTACAAATAAATCCGTATAGAGCTAGGATTAGTCCGCCCGTGGTGATTTTATTTTGTAAATACGGAAGTTGTGCTCGTTCCTTTTCCTGTTGGTGCGACGTAATCTTCAAAAGTTGACTCCGGCACAGCTCCGTCGTCCGGCAGAAATAGAAAATTTTCTAATTTTGACGGACTGCCGTCCGCTCGCCGCAGCTCGCCGCCGCCGTGCGGAGCCAGTGTACTTTATCTCATTGATTATAATGGGTGCGTATTTGCTGCGGAGGTCGGACCGGAGCGGAGCGGACTCGGACCGCATGCAGTGTACTTTTGGCGTTAGCTGCTGTCGTTAGCATGTCGGGCGGCGTTGTGGCAGCGATCGCGGGGCGATCGGCGGCTGCTCCTCCGGACCTGAGACGTCCACAGAGTTGACCGAGTGTTTCCAGCTAATTTATCCGTATGAGGCAACCCTGATCGGGCACACGGTCCTCCAGAGCCAGCTGACAGTAGCCTCTGGAGCTCCATTGACCGCAGTACTGTACAATTGTAAAATGGCGACCGGAAACGACCGGAAGTTGCGTAAATACGATAAAATTGTAATAAAAACGTAAAATTAATAATTATACTTTATTTATAAAGCCATTTAAAACAACCACAGCTGCAACAAAGTGCTATACACATGAAATTAATAACATTTAAACACACACAAAAAAAAAATATATATATATATTTTTTTTTTTATCATATTTTTATTAAATATGATAAAATCGTAAGTCTGAGTTGCCGTAGGTCGCAGGTGTCGTACCTCGAGGGTTTCCTGTATATATATTGCTGTACTGTATATGAATTGACCAGAATGTTGCTCACATCAAACAAACAAAAAACAAACAAAAACTCTTATCCTCTCTTCAGTGAGTTCTTTTTTAGATACCGATTAAAGCCTTATGACTGTTAAATCTGGAATTCATTTGAAGTAAATCATTTATATCCAGCTTAAAAGTAGTAGGTAAATTATGAATAAAGGTTTTAAATAAAGCTAACAAAAAAGCTTCCAGTTTTAGATGCAAGCTAGCTGCATTTTTTTCAATGATAACGTACCTTTAAACCTACTAGGAGGTACATGAGGGACAGTCTGAAGGCAATCTATGGGGATGATAACATCTAATAACTACCATTTAATGGGCTAGTATCCTTAAAACTTGAGTAATGAAGACTGTAAACTCAGATGTTTTCTGTCATCGTAGTTCCCATACAAATGTCAAAATACAACTCTAGCACCAAAACTTTTTTTAAACTACAATTAGAAGGGTTTGAGATGTCTGCAAAAACACAGTGACTCTCTTGAAAAGACGTTGCACAAATTATTTGAATATGTTCTAAATCTAAGCAATATTGCTGCAACTCTTTGCAGCTCACACACAGCAAGTGAAGGGTCTTGTCAACTCACTGCAGTGCCAACTGACCCACCAGGTGTTTGGTAACACAATGCACTACTAGATATATATGTAACATTGTAGCTAAAAGGTGTTTATATTGGTATTTGAACATCTCTATATATAATGTTTACAACCATAATATAAATCAAACAGTTCTTGTAATCATGCATTAAACTGTGAAAGCATTATACTGTTGAAACTTGAACTTTTGCTTTGCAAAAAAACAACTTGATTGACGTGCAGTTAGACATTTGAGTTGGTCAGATGCAGTGAGTTGACCTGTTTCCAAATTGAGTACTGTAAATATTAAGACATTTTGAAGACTTCTATATACAGTAGATGATGTTCGACAAGTAGTTACCAGCAACGACAGCCCAGTGGGATACAGACCTAAAGATGCACTTTGGTAACAGTTCCAGTTACAAATGTGCGATACAAATATGTAAATTTGACTTTACTAAAGACTATTTTATACAACGGGTACTATTGATGAGTCATATGGCATTCTTCCAGTTCTGAGCAAAGCCTAAAACCTTTATATTGACAAGAATGGAGTTTTGGATTCATGCACAACACAACAAACCAGGAATGGTTAAAAGGATTTATTAAATTACAGCTGGTAGAGGTCTGGTTCCAGGTGCAGGTCCAACCTGCAGAGACAAATGTGTTTGTGAACTTGGTTGGACTGTGATGGTTCTTGGAATAATAATTAAAATGACAGTCATTAACCTTAACAGTCGAGAGCAAGGTGTAATCCTGTAGTTGTTTGCAGAGGATGATGTCAAGGGCAATCTTGCGGCAAAGCAGAGCAGGTTTAGGGGTTGTCCCGGTGCAAAGTCCAGAATGGCAGGCTTGGGTCAAGAACCGTTGGTCAGAGAACAGAATCCAAATCCAGAGGATGATCCAAAAGGCATAGTTGTGATAATTAGTGATGTGTCCTTCAGCGTTGAGGCTTTGAAGCGTGTGTCGAGTAATCCAGGAGGATTTAGGTGGAGCATGTATTGCGGCATGCATTGATGATGCATGTAGTGACATTCGAGGCCTCGCTAGCGGGCCGTACCACGTGACCTATTCAGGAACTGGCTTGTTACACACAAGATTTGAAAGATAAGGGGCAGACAGAAAAATCCTTAATCATAAAGACAGATTAATATCATTTACAGGTCAAATTTAGATTTTATTTGAGGTCCTCACAAACACTATTTTTTTTTTTTTTCAACTTAAAGCTTCACAAACCAGTTATGTTATAATAATCCATCTTTCTGTTTTACATTTATGGTCCACTTGATGGCGCAGTAGAGCAAATGAAGCACCATGGTGTGTGTTGGATCATGAGTCGATCTATTTGATGGAAAGCCTCAGCACTTCATGAAGCTTCATCTCAGCATCACTAATGATAATAAGATGGGTCGGTACCATGGTCAGATGTCAGGGTCCAGAACAGGCAAGGCGAGGAAACCAGAAGACAGGCGTAGGGTCAAACCAGAAGAGACAAGCAAAGCTATGTCATGAACGCTGGACATCTACTAACTGTGAAATTTGATAATGTGGCAACAATTGAGTGAGAGACATGATCATAAATAGTGAGATGAACAGGTGCATGGAATCAGAGCTGATTACTGTGGAGGAGGAGCCTGTAGTGAGATGTGGCAGGAGCAGAGCATGAAAGAGGAGAAACAAAGCATGAATTATCATCTAAAGACAGGAAAAAACAGGAACTGTGTCATGAGGGGCAAAAACTATGGCCGGTGGGGCAGAAACATGACACACATTTTCTTGACAATTCTTGTGTCAGGAGTTTCTGAACCTTGCCTTTGTGCACCAAGTCATCTCATCTCAATCCACAGGTAAGCATCACCTTGATATTGTATCACAGCAGAGTTAACCTTACCTGGTGCAGAGGTGGGGCTTCAGGCCAACAGCTCCAGCCTGATCAGGTTCATTCCATGTGCTGAGTGTGCCAGCTGAAATGCTGAAAACGATAAATTTGGATGCACTGAGGTGCCCTGGGGGCTGCACAATGGTGGAATGCTTTCCACTGTGACTTCAGAGCAAGAAGGTCTCCCAAAAACAGGAAACATTTTATGGAGTTTTTGTGTTGTACTGTACTTGTGATTTTATAGGTTTCCTCTGGGTGCTCTAACAATCCTAAAACATGCAAAATGGGTTAACTGGTGATTCCAAACTAACAATGAACGTGTTTTCTTAAATACAGTACATAAAACATTAAATATAATTACTGTAAAAGTACCACGTCAAATAGACAGTCTTGTCTAAACTACTCTCAAACACAGTTCTAAAGACTAACCTTTATAAATTTGAGCTCTGAATTGGTCAAATTTAAAATAAACAGGTTGACGACCCATTTTTCTCACTAAGGATTTGCAGCAAATTCTGCGCAAAGGGATGGCAACATTTCCTCGGTAACCTTGGAGTAAAACTCAAGAGGTATATTGGAACAAATGTAAAACGTTATGCTCAGTAGAAGCTCAACAAATCTGAACGTATTTAAACCATCGTGAAGAATTCCTGAAAGTTTCTCAGCTGTTAGATTTACATTGTGGTGTGTTGTTTCATTGCTCTTCTCTGATGTATTTTTATTTGTATTTACACTACGTATTTTGATTAGCAGTCCATAATGTGATTGGCATCATATTGTGAGTCGTAGTTTCTGAATTTTTTTAAGTTTGTTCCTGTGCGTTTATCGCAGTGGTGCCAAGTTTGTTTTGAAAAGACCAAAACCAAATTGGTAAAGTGGCAACTCGAGCAACTTGCTGGGAATGCTGTCAAATCCCTGGATTTGGACTTTCCATGGACCATCATTTAACTTCTTGCACCTTAAATCTGGTACGTAAAACATCTGCAGACCTAGTCTTGTCAACAATGGAGCAAATATGCGGGGCTTTCTTTCTAGCATGACACGCTATATTGATCATCTCAATAAGTGTGTGTGAAGTCAATCTGAAAAAGCAACATTTAGGTGTGTAAGATTTTCTTCATTATATCAGGAATCTACTATTCACCCAAAGATTGTTCGGATTGAATTAGAAGAATAGTTAACAATTATGAAGTGTTTTTGTTTTTAAGACTCAAACATTTTAGTTTTTGAAAATGAAAACTCCAAAACAGCACGTACAGTATTGCATCATAATGTTTATGTTTATGTTTGTTTATTTTTATTAAATTTGTTCATTTTTTTACAAAAGAAACAATACAAGGCAATCTCATAATGATAGTGTACAAAATGTAAAAAAATGAAAGGTGGCAGAAAGAAGAATAAATCTTATTATATCTGCCCCTTATCTCCAACAATCAGATTAAACAACAGTAGTCAAACCATGTAAACAATAATAATCTTCAACCAACTTTTTCCAACAATCAGGTTAAACAATAATATTCTTCAACCAACAGTACAAAATGACTAATTCTTTTTAGTTTTCTAACTAATACTAATACAGTACAAAATGACTAACACTTTCTAATTTTCTAACTAATACAATACACATTACGTTATTTCACATATATTTTTTTAACATATTTGTTTTGATCATTTTTTTAAATGTAAACATTGACTTGGCATTTTTAACTACATTCTCCAAGCCATTCCATAATCTAATTCCCTGAATTGAGGTAGAACGTCCCTTCAAACTGGTTCTGAATTGTGGTTTTACAAACAACTCTGTTCCCTTAAGATTATAACAACTTTGTCTTTTAACAAAGTGCATTTGGATATTTAAAGGTAATGCATTATTTTGAGCTCTATACATAACTGATAAAATATTATAGTCTACCAAATCATGGAACTTCAGTAATTTTAGTTGATAAAATAATGTACTTGATGGATGACGGTAATGCTTTCTAGTGATAATTCTTACAGCTCTTTTCTGTAATACAAAAATAGGCTTTGTGATTGTTTTACACGCATTCCCCCAAACATCAATACAATAGATTAAGTGTGGAACAATGATTGTGTTATACAACAAATACAGAGCTTTATCATTCAATAGGTCTCTGACTTTGTACAGTACTGCTATCGATTTAGCTATTTTTATTCTTACAGAATTTATGTGTTGTTTCCATGTCAGTTTGTCATCAATGATAACACCCAAAAACTTCACCTCATTCACTCTACAAATCTCAACATCCTCAATTTTGAGTGGAACATCGACAGTTTTCTTTCTATTACCGAATAACATGTAATTAGTTTTCTCTAGATTTAATGATAATTTATTTATTTTAAACCAAGTTTGTATCTTGACAAATTCTGTCTTTATCAATTCCAACATTTGTTCAATATCTTCACCTAAACAGAAAAAAGTGGTATCATCAGCAAAAAGTACACATTTAAGGAGTCCTGACACATTTACTAAGTCATTCACATATAAAATAAAAAGCTTTGGTCCAAGTACAGAGCCTTGGGGAACTCCACATGTGATATTACAGAGGTCAGATCTTACATCATTTATTTGTACAAATTGTTTCCTATCTTTTAAGTAGCTAGATACCCACTGTAATGCTGGTCCTCTAATACCATATTTGCTTAGCTTTTCTAGGAGAATGGTGTGATCAATAGTATCGAATGCTTTTTTTAAATCAACAAAAATACTGATACAATATTGTTTTTGATCGACAGCAGTAGTTATTTGTTCCATTAATTCCATGAGAGCCATTGATGTAGAGTTTTTTGCTCTAAATCCATACTGACTATTGCTTAGAATATTTTGTTTATCTAAAAATTGGTCTAGTCTGTTTACAAATAGTTTTTCAAGAATTTTTGAAAACTGTGGTAATAAGGATATAGGTCTATAATTGTTGAATACACATTTATCACCATTTTTAAAAAGAGGAACGACCTTAGCTACTTTCATATTATCTGGAAATATTCCTGTTGAAAATGATAAGTTACATATGTAAGTGAACGGCTCAATAACATGGCTCATTATGTCCTTCACAAACATCATATCCATGTCCACCCAGTCTTTCGATCTTTTGTCTGTAAGATGTTTTACTACATTCATTATTTCCTCTTTGTTAGTTCCATTTAGAAAAATACTATTTGCACAACCTGTAATTGAGTGGGTCACATTTTTATCTACTTTTGGTATCTTAGCTGCAAGGCTTGATCCAACATTCACAAAATATTGATTAAATTCATTTACAATTTCATTTTCATCATGAATTTCATCGTTGTCTTTTACAAAATATTTTGAAATACCAGTTTTTGCTTTATGATTCTTCAGGACACTATTCATTACTCGCCATGTTGCTTTCATATCACCATTACTTTTATCTAATAATTTACTATAATATTCTTTCTTATGTTTCCTTATAATCCCCACTAATTTATTTTTATACTTTTTATATTTTTCTTCAGCGCTCTGACTTCGCAATTTCAAGAAACATGAATACAAATAATTCTTTTTTTTACAAGCATTTCTCAACCCTTTTGTCATCCATGGTTGATCAATCGTATTTCTCTTTGTGTAATTTGTTTGCACACAGTTTTTTTTCGTACAGAGCTTCCAGGATATTCATAAACTCATCAAGACAATACAATACAACAAGACAATAAATATTTGATATTACCCTCCACCAGGCCCGTTCTGCTTTTCTTCCATAACAGTAATCATTATTGAGCATTCCATTTTCCTTCCTAATTATTCCCACCTTGCCAAAGCTGCCTTTTCCAAGCACTTGCAGGAATGTGAAGTCTGAAATTCCCATCCGAAGGGTCTGCTGCTGAGTTTCTGAAGCCGTGCTCTCAGAGGGCATCCTGCTCGGCTCTGAACCTCTGGCCTGCAGAAACCAAACTAAAATAAGACCCATGCATTTAAAAAGTGACGTAACTTGTTTAACTCCTGTACAAAAAACAAGTTTTTTTTTATTTTTACAATTGTCTTTCTTTTGGAAAGTCCTCCAGCCTGTAGACCCATCTCGGCGAGCTTGTTGGCCAGTTCCACACTGTTGACACCGCAGTTGGGAGCAACGTTGCCTTTACAGCGGATGTGAACGTTCATTTTACAAACTGATTTAAAAAAAAAAAAAAAAAAACTATCAATGATCAATTTACTTGAGATATTAATTTCAAAACAAGTTTTGACATGGTTCTTACTTTTACAGTGCAGCCCCTGTCGGACTATCCCCCACAGCAGGGACCCACAGTGGTCACAGAAGGTGGGCGACTTGTAGTTGTGGATGTTGAACTTGTGAGGAACGTTGATGCTAAAGCCTTGCGTTACAGGCTGAAAGAGAGAACACATGAAGCTGGAAACAAACCACTATGTTCAGTGATGCGTTCAATGACATGTGTTTAAAATAGGACTTTATTTTTTGTTGAGGTTGCTCAGAACTTTCCAAAGGAAGAGGAACTTGTGCTGTTCAGCACAAAACAAAATGAAACGGAGCAAAACTGTGCATGCAAACCGAGGACAGATGGATGTATTTATAGCGAGCTGAACATGCATGAGACACACACGTGACAGAGTTATTGTGAGTCGACCACTGGTTCAGTGGTTCAGTGGTCGACTCCCTCAGAAACAGGAAGTCTGCAGTGATGAGACTGCTGATCACTTCATGTGTTAATTATGAGTGGGTGAATGTGTGGGGGGGAGGGGGGCTACTATGTCTAAACATCCTGAAATAGTAAAACAAAAAACATGTCTTGAAACGAGGAAGAAAAAAACAGAAAAGGCCAAAAGTCCAAAAATATTTATCATAAAAAGTGATTGTTAATTCAGCACTCACATTACCGTACTGTGCTGTTTTCCAGTTGGATATTATTCTGTATGTTTTTTGCAAACCATTTGTGCATAATTTGTTTTTAGCCATTTATCAAAACTTCCCGTTAATTCAGGAGATGGGTACTATGACTTTTTTAGACAATCTACATGTTTTAACTTTATTTAATGATTTTCTTTTTTAATTACCTCAAATACTCTTTTTTAAAAATCTGCTTCAGCGTTCTTACTATATATACACATTTGATTTCTTATACAGGTAACCCCCCACTTACGACTCCATCGACCTACAAACAGCGGGACCTACGAACGTATCATATTTAATAAAAATATGAAATTACTGTATTAAAAAAAAAATATATATATATTTTTTTTTTTTTGTGTGTTTAAATGTTCTTAATTTCATGTGTACATCACTTTGTTGCAGCTGTGGTTGTTTTAAAGGCTTTATAAATAATAATTATGATAAAAAAGATCATTTCTGATCATTTTTGAGCAATCTTGGGCAACAGGAAGTAGGTCTTCAGTTTACACGGTCACAAATTAATGTAGAACACCGGACGCCATTTTAGGTTCAGTCACTGGGGTCTCCGGTCACAAATTAATGTAGAACACCGGACGCCATTTTAGGTTCAGTCACTGGGGTCTCCGGTCACAAATTAATGTAGAACACCGGACGCCATTTTAGGTTAGCTGCCCGGGAGCCGCCGAAGACTGGTGACCAGGATGGCTTCATATGGATTAATTACGAGCTGGAAACGTCTCTGTGAACTTTGTGGATGTCTCAGGCAGCAGCGGATTTATCGCTGATCGTGCCAGGCCGCCGCGCGAACACCTCCGGCCAGGCTCTGGCCTGGCTAGCTCCAGAAGCTAACACGGGAGCTAACACGGGAGCCGGCCGAAGACTGGTGACCAGGATGGCTTCATATGGATTAATTACGAGCTGGAAACGTCTCTGTGAACTTTGTGGATGTCTCAGGCAGCAGCAGCAGAGCTGCAGATTGATCGCGCCGCCGCTCCAACACCAGCTCATGGCTTGGCTAGCAGAAGCTAGCCAGCTAGCTAACACAGGTCTGGAGCAGCTGCGGTGGTTCACTGGCCGGCCGCCGCGCTGCTCGGCCCGACAACAATCAACGCATGGCAACCTAAGATGTCGGCTTTGACCATCTCAAAGTAAGAAAAATATATTTTTATTTATTCTGTAAATGTGAATAG
>JBBPBX010021105.1:0-22952 GCA_038048925.1 Garcialebias charrua | reverse complement strand
TACTTTTAGCTAAAAGTATCAATAAATACGACTACCCGGTATGTATATTTCAGATCATTTCTACTTGTCTCTCAGAGGGAACCTTTGCTTTGACGGTGGTTGTAAAAACACAACCAAGACAAATTACAACATTCTGTTTTCCTTTTTCGGCTGCTCTGTTCTGCAGGGGTGAGGGGAGAATTTGGCAATTGTTGTAAGTTAGACACGCTTCCTGATGCAACCTGGACTCTAACCCACTACCTCAGAACTAGAGTACAGTACTGAGGCACTGACCACTGAGCTACCACAGCTGCTGCTTTGCTACTTTTAGTTAGCATTTTGGTAGCTTTCTAGCTAGTGTTCAGCTTCTTTTAGCTGTAATAACTCTTCTTCAGCAGATGTCAGCGGTTACTTAGCACTCAGTGTTCACATTGCAGGAAATGCAGTTTCATGTCATTCCTTTGACAAGTTCGCTCTAAGGTTGCAGAACAAAAATTATTGGTTTCAGGGACCAGAGCTGCCTGTGTTCTCGTCTCTGTGCTCCTGCCCATCTCTGATCAACACCGAGGTGCATTTACCGTCTGATTTAATAAACCAGGTGTGTCGGCTTACAAATAAACCTGCCCTGGCCTTCGTCCCAGGTCGCCGTCTTCACTTGCCAGGTCTACAGCCTCCCAGCCCACCTTCTGCATTAGCATACATCAAAACAAACACACGGCGCTGCTTGAAATTAATAAAGAAATTAAGCTTCCATTGCGCAGCCCGACCAATTAGTTGAATGTCAGGGAACCATAATTGTAGAGCGAGGAGATTGCTGGCGTTGTTGGTGTGTAAGCCCCCTTTTGAAAGAAGCTCTGTTGCCCCCTCCTCCCATCTCCTGCTCTGTATACAGAACAGGTTGGGGGGGAAATTAAAGGCCTTAAGACAGCAGTAATTACATTATCAGAGCAGAGCCTGCGGATTAGCTCAATCGCTCCAGTCAAGGCAGCATTTCTATTGTCACAGTGCAGAACCTCCACCCCCCCCATACTTCCACAGTCTTGGGATTTCAGTGCCACTGCATATCTCTCTCCTGACAAAGCCAGGCTGGAGCATGAGGGGAGGGGGCATGAAAACAAAACAGGGGGGAAAACAAAGCGGAGTGAAAAAATAATGAGTCTTATTAAAAGAAGGTGGCAGGAACAAAGGTGCAGGTGAGACATCAGAGCTGGAGCTGCTGACGGAGTAGCGCTGTGATCCATTCACACTAATTATTAATGAGAATAAATACGATTTGTTGTTTTTATGAGAAAAGAAAGAAAGTAAATACCTTTCAGGTAGCAAAAATTTATAAAAGAGTAAACAGCACAATCCACGGGGAGCTTAAACCTACAGCTGATGGTTTTGTTGTTAGATTTTATTAATTTTTTTAAGCTGATTGGATGGAGGACTTAAACCAGCCACTAGGGAGCACAAGCCAGTGTATCTCTTGTGCCGGTCCCAAGCCCGGGTAAATGGTGAGGGTTGTGTCAGGAATGGCATCCGATGTAAAACACTTGCCAAAACCATAATGCGAGTTCATCAAAGTGAAACCATACCGGATCGGTCGAGGCCCGGGTTAACAACGTCCGCCACCGGTGCTGTTGACAAACAGGGTGCCGGCGGAAATTGTACTACTGTTAGTCGAAGACGCCGAGGAGGAAAACGTGTCAGGAGACAGAGGGAGAGGAGGAAAGTGAAGAATGTAGGACTGAGGGTTGCAACTCTAAATGTGGGGACAATGACAGGCAAAGGTAGAGAGCTGGCTGACATGATGCAGAGAAGAAAGGTAGATGTTTTATGTGTCCAAGAGACCAAGTGGAAGGGCAGCAAGGCTCGCAGTATTGGAGCAGGGTTCAAACTGTTTTACCATGGTGTGGATAGAAAGAGAAATGGAGTAGGGGTGGTCCTGAAGGAGGAGTTGGCAAAGAATGTAGTAGAGGTGAAGAGAGTGTCAGATAGGGTGATGTGTCTAAAGGTAGAAGTAGAAGGTCTGATGCTAAACATAGTAAGTGGTTATGCTCCACAGGTTGGATGTGATGGGGAGGAGAAAGATACATTTTGGAAAGATTTGGATGAAGTGATAGAGAGTATTCCCAGGGAGGAAAGAGTGGTGATTGGAGCAGACCTGAATGGACATGTTGGTGAAGGAAACAGAGGGGGAGGAAGTGATGGGTAGGTTTGGTGTCAAGGAAAGAAACCAGGAAGGACAGATGGTGGTGGATTTTGCCAAGAGAATGGAAATGGCTATAGTCAATACCTATTTCCAAAAGAGGGAGGAACATAGAGTGACCTATAAGAGTGGAGGAAGGAGTACACAGGTCGACTACATTCTGTGTAGAAGAGGAAACCTGAGGGAGATTGGAGACTGTAAGGTTGTGGCAGGGGAGAGCGTGGCCAGACAGCATCGGATGGTTGTGTGTAGAATGACTGTTGTTGAGAAAAAGAGTAAAATCAGAGAAGAAGACCAAATGGTGGAAGCTAAAGAAGGAAGAATGTTGTGAGAAATTCAGAGACGAGCTGTTAAAGGCTCTGGGTGGTAAGAAAGAGCTTCCAAGTGACTGGGCTACTACAGCAACAGTAATTAGAGAGACAGGTAGGAAGGTACTTGGTGTGTCATCTGGACAGAGAATGGATGATAAGGAAACCTGGTGGTGGAATAGTGAAGTGCAGGACGCCATTCAAAGAAAGAGATTAGCCAAGAAGAAATATGACAGTGAGAGGACTGAAGAGAGGAGACAGGAATATAAGGAGATGGGACATAGAGCAAAGAGGGAAGTAGCTAAGGCAAAGCAGAGGGCGTACAATGAGTTATATGGGAGACTGGACACTAAAGAGGGCGAGAAGGACTTGTACCGATTGGCAAGACAGAGGGATCAGGCTGGAAAGGATGTGCAGCAGGTTAGGCTTATTAAAGATGGGAATGGGAATGTTCTAACAAGTGAGGAGAGTGTGATGGGAAGATGGAAGGATTACTTTGAGGAGCTAATGAATGAAGAGAATGAAAGAGAAAGAAGAGTGGAGGTCATAGAAACTGTGGACCAGGAAGTGGGAAAGATTAGTGAGGGTGAAGTCCGGAAAGCTCTGAAAAGAATGAAGAAGGGGAAGGCAGTAGGACCTGATGACATACCAGTGGAGGTTTGGAAATGTCTTGGAGAGGTGGCAGTGAGGTTTTTGACTCAAATATTTAATGGAATATTTGAGGGTGAGAAAATGCCTGAAGAATGGAGAAGAAGTGTGCTGGTTCCCATTTTTAAGAACAAGGGTGATGTACAGAGTTGTAGCAACTACAGGGGAATTAAGTTGATGAGCCACACAATGAAGATCTGGGAGAGAGTTGTGGAAGCAAGGCTTAGACAAGAGGTGACTATCTGTGAGCAGCAGTATGGTTTCATGCCAAGAAAGAGCACCACAGATGCCATCTTTGCTTTGAGGATGTTGATAGAGAAGTACAGAGAGGGTCAGAAAGAACTCCATTGTGTGTTTGTGGATTTAGAAAAAGCATATGACAGGGTGCCAAGAGAGGAGGTGTGGTATTGCATGAGGAAATCTGGAGTGGCAGAAAAGTATGTTAGACTGGTACAGGACATGTATGAAGACAGCAGGACAGTGGTGAGATGTGCTGTAGGAGTGACAGATAGCTTCAAGGTGGAGGTGGGATTGCATCAAGGATCGGCTCTGAGCCCCTTCTTGTTTGCTCTGGTGATGGACCGACTAACAGATGAGGTCAGGCAGGAATCCCCATGGACTATGATGTTTGCAGATGACATTGTGATATGTGGTGAGAACAGGGAACAAGTGGAAGAGAACTTGGAGAGGTGGAGGTATGCACTTGAAAGAAGAGGAATGAAAGTCAGCCGTAGTAAGACAGAGTACATGTGTGTGAATGAGAGGGAGGCCAGTGGAACAGTGAGGCTACAAGGAGCAGAGGTCACAAAGGTGCAGGACTTCAAGTACTTGGGGTCCACTGTCCAGGAAAATGGGGAATGTGGTAAAGAGGTGAAAAAGAGAGTCCAGGCAGGATGGAGCGGATGGAGAAAAGTTTCAGGAGTGATTTGTGACAAAAAGGTGTCAGCAAAGGTCAAAGGAAAAGTTTACAAGACAGTGGTGAGACCAGCTATGTTGTATGGTCTGGAGACAGTGGCATTGACAAAAAGACAGGAGAAAGAACTGGAAGTAGCAGAAATGAAGATGCTGAGGTTCTCCTTAGGAGTGACAAGGATGGATAAGATCAGGAATGAGATCATCAGAGGTACAGCACATGTTGAACAACTGGGAGATAAAGTTAGGGAGGCCAGACTGAGATGGTTTGGACATGTCCAGAGGAGGGACAGTGGGTATATTGGTAGAAGGATGTTAGAAATGCAGCTGCCAGGAAAAAGACAAAGAGGGAGGCCAAAGAGGAGATATATGGATGCAGTTAGAGAGGACATGAAGGTAGTTGGAGTGAGGACAGAGGATGCAGAGGACAGAGTGAGGTGGAGGAGGATGACTCGCTGTGGCGACCCCTGAAAAGGGAAAAGCCGAAAGAAGAAGAAGATTGTACGGAGGACTTAATGAAGCAAACAACAAACTAAACCCCGCCCACACACACACAAGAGGTGCACGGTTAGCTTACCTGCCCGGCCAGCTCCAGACGTTTGTTGCCATAGTAATCCCTGTCATCGACCTTGTTGCCTCCCTGAGCCAGGATCACCCTCCGAACCATCACAGCCAGGTAAATACACTTGGCCCGAAAGTTGAACTCTTTCACCTGAAGACAAAACGTTAAACAAACGAAGTAAACCAGCGATCGGATCAATAAATGTAACGAGCAACTCCAGAGGTTTTTAATCTGTTTACATACAGGCACGTGGCTGAGGATGAGAGAAGCCAACAGCTCTCTAGCTTCCTCCATCTTGGTCTTCTTTGGGCCCCCCCACATCCGCTGCCGCCGGACTTTGTTCCCCAGAAACCTCAGAGCCTGAAGCAGAGCAGGAGACAGAGTGGGTCAGGGAGGAAACTGAAGGAGAACCACATGATTGATCCAAACCAGGACAAACAGGTGCAGCTAGCTTGAAACTTTTACAACGTGGAACATCTGTAAAAGAAAAATGCCATATTGATCCTTGTTGAATGTACGATGAGTGACACTAATGTATTTGTGTGGGCACTAGTTTATGTGGCGGAAGGCTACGCCCTTTATAAAGAGAAATAAAGGCGGAGACATCTCTCTCTTCCCGTTGGACGTCCAGAGCGTGTGGACATGTGTATGAGCAGCAGGGGGTTCCGCATGAACCAAGTTGATGTCTCCTGTCATTTATATGTTTACCAGTGAGTAAAGATGTACTCTCTAGATATGGGCGACGCTGAAGGTGCTGAGGACGTTCACGTAAGTGAAGTTGGGAGGCTTTCTGCAGATGGACCAGCCGGTCCGACAGCGACTTTGCCAACAGGTTATGGACCCAGTACCAGCAGTCAGAGTGCAAGCCACGAGCCTGGGCAAGGTCCCAGGCAAGGTCCGAGTACAGCGGTGCACGGAAGGGGACTACTACTGCCACGTTTTGACGGAGACGAAAGCCGCTACCATATCTGGGGAGCTAGGTTTTTAGCGTACCTAAAAACCATTGGTCTGAAAGAAGCTATCCTGGGGAGCGAGCTAGCAACGGGAACTGTAGAAGCTACCGAGGCCGGTAGGAAAAACAAACTGGCATATGCAGAACTGTGTGGTTGTTTAGATGACAAGACGCTAATGCTAATACTGTACGAAGCGCCAGATGACGGCAAGAAAAGCCTAGAAATATAGAGACGCCATTTTGAGTCCGAAGAAAAGCCGCGAATCGTCGAGCTATACACGGAGCTAACGAATATGCTAATGGCTAACGGAGAAGCATTAGCAAACTTTATCGCACGTGTCGAGAAGATAGTACCGGTAGCAGCATTAAACAGAGCTAAAGAGACACTCAGCGACGCACTGCTGACGGCGATGGTGTTAAAAGGTCTCACAGAAGAGTACAACCCGTTTTCTGTGCATGTCACGCAGACGAAAGAAAAGCTAACTTTCAACGAGTTCAAAGCTAGGCTAAGAAGCTACGAGTGCACGCTACGTTACTGCAGCAGGCCCAGAGCAGACAAAGTGATGACTGCTAATTACAAAACATCTAAACCGAAGTTTAGAGAGAAAAAGTACTTCAACGGGGAATGCTTTATTTGTGAAAAAGTTGGGCACAGAGCGAGAGACTGCAGAAGTAAAGACAAGAAAGTTCAGCGCGGATGGATAGGCGCGCGCAGCAGCAACAAGGCGGCAGCCATTACAGACACTGAACAAAGAACTGTTCGAGTGAAAGGCGGGAATCGAACCACGGATGAAGGAGAGACGTGTGTGCTTCGGGTGAGTGAATGGCAACACCATAGCACACAGCAGCAAAATCTCCTGGTCGACAGCGGCGCTTCTGCCCACATCATGATGGATGAAAGCAAGTTCATCAAGTTTGATGAGAGGTTCCAGCCCAGGAACCACACCATGCTGCTGGCAGACGGAACACGGACCACTGGCAGTGTTCTAAAGAAGGGAGATGCACAGATCGAGCTGACCGACAGTAATGGGAAAGTCGTGAGTGTGACACTCAAGAATGTACTCCTGATTCCTGAATACCCACAAAACATTCTATCGGTGGATGCAGTGACGTCGAAAGGAGTAAGATTCAACTTTGAGAAGAATAATAACAAAATGATCTTTCCTGGTGGCACAACATGCAGAATGAAGGTAAAAGACAGATTGTACTACCTGGACATGGTAACAGAGAAAGATGTAAATGTTGAAGACTCCTGTAATGTAACATTGGATGTGAAAACATGGCATGAGGTAATGGGTCATTGTAACTATGATGATATTGTGAAACTTGAAACAGTTGTAAATGGTATGAAGATCAAAGATAAAAATGCAAGACCCAGTCAATGTGAAATTTGTCTAGAGGGAAAATTTTCACAAAGCAGAAATAGGCAAAGTGATGTGAGAGCCAAGGAGCCATTAGAGCTAGTACACACTGACCTGGGTGGACCTATTTCACCAGAGTCATTTGAGGGGTACAAATATGCCATCACTTTTACAGATGATTTTTCTGGTGCCATTTATGTATACTTCATTAGGAACAAGAACAAAGCAGTTGAGGCAACAAAACAGTTCTTGGCAGATACAGCACCTTTTATGGTAAGGTAAAACGGCTCAGATCTGACAACGGGACAGAATTTGTGTCAAAGGAGTACCAGTCATTGATGAGGAACAATGGTATAAGACACGAGAGGTCAGCGCCCTACTCTCCCCATCAAAATGGGACAGCAGAGAGAAATTGGCGCACATTATTTGAGATGGTCAGATGCATGCTGATTGAGTCAGGCTTACCCAAAGAGTTATGGCATGATGCAGCCAGAACAGCTGCAGTCATAAGGAACAGGTGTTACTGTAAGAGAACAGGGGAAACACCCTATTTCATTTTTACAGGAAAGAGACCAGATCTATCAAAAATGAAGATGTTTGGTTCCAAATGTATGGTGTATGAGCAAAACAGAAAGAAGCTAGACCCTAAAGGCAAAATGGGAATTTTTGTTGGTTTTGATCGTCGTTCACCTGCTTATTTGGTTTATTTTCCAGAGACAAACAAGGTTCAGAAACACAGACTGGTCCGCTCTATTGACAAGAGCACGGCTGAGAGGTGTACACAGACTGACTGGGGACAACCAGAGGACCACTACGTAGAGTGGGTAATTACACCTAGTCACAACAGTCAACCACTGACAGGTTCAGAGGAACAGACAGTCACTGACACTGAGAGAGACTCAGAGATGGACACAGGTCCTACCACTGACACTAAGAGAGACTCAGAGATGGACACAGGTCCTACTACTGACATCCAGACTCCACGTACTTCTGGTAGAGTCAGAAGGAAGCCTAAATACATGGAGGACTATGAATGTGCAGTGCAGAGCAGTGAGTTAACAATTGACTATTGTTACAGAGCCACATTTGGGCTACCACAGACTTGCAGAGAAGCTTTAGCATCACCAAAATGTGATATGTGGACGAATGCAACGAGAGAAGAAATTTTGTCATTTATAGAGAACACCTTTACACTAGTACCTTTACCAGAGGGTAGACAGACAGTGGGGGGAAGGTGGGTGTACGCTCTTAAGGGAGATGACAAAAACAATGAGACATATAAAGCGAGGTATGTCGCAAAGGGATATAGCCAGGTAGAAGGACTTGACTATTCAGAGACATTCTCTCCAACTGCAAACCTGACGTCACTACGTGTGTTGATGCAATTAGCTGCACAACATGACTTGACACTGAACCAGATGGACGTTAAAGACCGTGTAAAGTGAAATTAAATGTGTGTTTTGAGTTTGTCACACAGCATAAATATGTGTTATTAATCACCCATATAAATCTGACTGATTAAAAACATTGTTTTCCTTATAAAATTAAGTCTCAAAAATAATGAAAAATCATAATTGTGCCCTGGTCTGAAACGCTGGGGGCGTGTCAGCGCGTGGGCGTGGTTTCAGCGCAGTACTGCCCCCGTGTCCTGCCCCCTGAAGATGTTCGCGAAGGCTGGCAGCCTAATTGGAGTTCTCCAGCCCTACTCATTTGAACCTCCAGATAAAAATATAGGAAACCAAAGAGGTCAGTGAAAAGCAATTGTCAGCACTTGTCCACTCTGTTTGTCAGTGGCTGCGCGCGGGGGACGGTGTGTGTGGCTGTGCGCGGGGGACGTGAGGTCCACTCTGTGTGTCAGTGGCTGCGCGCGGGGGACTTGAGGTCCACTCTGTGTGTCCGCGGCTGACAGCAGCAGAGATCAAGTAAATAAAATAAATTAAATAAAGTCACCAAGCGGGTGCCCTGACCATTGCGACATCCAGGGAAGATGCAGGAACGAGGCATAATTGATTAGCTAGCTAACAATGAACAAAATATCTATGCTATTGCTATCTGATGCTATCTGCGATTCGCGAGTGAATGGCTCCACCGATGCGAAGAACTAATTTATACGGCTGGAGCTGCAGGGGGTGGGGCTTTAGACCGCGTGACGAAACGCGGTCACATTTAAACCACGCCTAAAAAATCCTGAAGCAGACATATCTTTAAACAAAGTTTGATCTATAACTCCAAAATTAATTGAGCTACAATTTTGAGACTTTTTACTCATTTACAAGATTACAATTATGACATTTATAATGTTTATTGAAGAAAATATTGAAATTCACTTTACACGGTCTTTAAGGCCGCATATCTACACGCACCCATTGACCATGAGATCTACATGGATCAACCAGAAGGTTTTCAGGTAAAATCAAAGAGGGGTGAACAACTTGTGTGTAAGCTAAACAAGTCTATTTACGGACTTAAACAATCTGGGAGGAACTGGAACATGATGCTTCATGAGTTCCTGATGTTGAATGGATTTGAAAGATACACAAGGTTTTCTGAAAAAGGAAAAGTGATTCTGTTAGTGTGGGTCGATGATATAGTTGTGGCTGCAAGCAATGAGACTTGCATGAGAGAGGTCAAAGAGAAACTGATGAGTAAGTTTAAAATGAAAGATCTTGGTCACCTTACGCAGTTTATTGGGATTGATTTCACACAAAGTGAAGGTTCAATAAAAATGAGCCAGTCCAGATATATTGAGAAAATATTGGAAAGGTTCGGCATGGCTGAGTGTAAACCCAGAGCCACCCCGAGTGAAATCAAATGTGATTTAGTTCCAGAGGGGGAACAAACTGACCAAAGAAAATACAGAGAAATGCTGGGCAGCCTCATCTACATCATGACCTGTACTAGGCCTGATATCAGCTGGATTGTAAGCAGACTGTCACAACATATGTCTGACCCCAGAGAGAAACATATGATTGCTGTGAAGCATGTGTACAGGTATTTACAAGGAACAAAAGACTATGAGATGTGTTATAAGAAGTGTAACACTAAACTGGAGCTGATAGGATATTCAGATGCCGATTGGGCCAACGATGTGATAACAGAAAGAGCACAACAGGCTACTGCTTTAGCCTAAATGCAAAAGGAGCTATCGTTTCATGGAGAACGAAGAAGCAGCAAACCGTTTCATTATCAACGTGTGAAGCCGAGTACCGGTATGTAGCATTGGCTGCTACGGTACAGGAAGCGCTCTGTCACAACTTCTGAAAGACTTGAATAACAGTTCAGAGAAAGCTGTTAAAGTGTTTGAAAATAACCAAGGGACGATACGCCTTGCAAAGAATCCTGTAAATTGCCAGAGGAGCAAACACGTGGACATTAAGTATCACTTTATCAGAGAAAGTGTGTTACAGGATCAAGTTGTTTTGGTGTACTGTCCTACTGACGAGATGGCCGCAGATGTGTTCACAAAATCTGCTACGAGAGCCAAGTTAGAAAAATTTGGTTCTTATATGTTTGGACTTTAAAAGTCATTCAGAGTGTGAGTGTCACCATCGAGTGGGGGTGTTGAATGTACGATGAGTGACACTAATGTATTTGTGTGGGCACTAGTTTATGTGGCGGAAGGCTACGCCCTTTATAAAGAGAAATAAAGGCAGAGCCATCTCTCTCTTCCCGTTGGACGTCCAGAGAGTGTGGACGTGTGTATGAGCAGCAGGGGGTTCCGCATGAACCAAGTTGATGTCTCCTGTCATTTATATGTTTACCAGTGAGTAAAGATGTACTCTCTAGATATGGGCGACGCTGACGGTGCTGAGGACGTTCACGTAAGTGAAGTTGGGAGGCTTTCTGCAGATGGACCAGCCTGTCCGACAGCGACTTTGCCAACAATCCTCGTGCTTAAAAAACACGATAAACAATTATCAGACATGTTTTCATAAAAGAATACTGTACGTATCACCCACCACCTTTCAGTTTCAGACTCAAATACAGTAGTCCCTCGCTGCTTCACGGTTCAACTTTTGCAGGCTCTCTCTTACGCATTTTTTTAAAAGTAAGATTGAACACGAGAAAAAAAATTGTACATGACCTGATTGTCAACTTTAATATTACCGTACTCACATGACTGGGACAGTAAGAGATACAGTAAAAAGTTAACAAAAATAAACTTCAGACAAGCGCCGCCATTTTGTAGCCTTCACTGCACACCACTCAAAATGACTACATTTCCCAGAAGCACCAACAGTGACTCTCCAGCAATTACTTTCTGCTGAAATGGAGGGAAATTTTTGATCGGATCCAAAAAAGTTTGGTCCTTATTCAAAGGGACTTCGGCGCTCAGTGGATACAGAGAGCTGTATGGAACCAACTGGGAATTGGACCAGAACTGGACTTCAAGCCTCATTGGTCAATCTGAGGGCTGCTTGCCAGCCCATGAGGCCTCTCGAGCAAGGAGGCGTCGCTTGGAGGTCCGGTGTTTTCTCCGGAGCTCACGGGACGTTTTTCATCCTGAATTGGACTCTATCAAGACCACTGGTTTTGTTTGTCGTACGCAGCTGCTGCGCATTACGTTGTTAAAATTATGTAGGTTTTAAGAGTATAGAACATTGTGGGCTTCATCGCTGCAGGGTAGGTCTGCAGAACCGGAACCGAGCCGGACCGGAACAGAGCTGCTGTTCTGCAGAGCTGCTGAGTAAAATGTTGCAGTACTGTACAGCCAGTAGATGTATGTACGTATGTTGTTAAAATGATGTAGGTTTAAGAGTTTATAACATTGAAAGAGTGTGGGAAGGGTTTATAAAACCTTAAAATATATAAATACTAAAATATAGCATTCCTACTTTGTAACCCCCCCCCAATAAACTACAGACTACTGTATATTAGGGGTGGGCGATATGGCTCAAAAATTACATTGTGATATTTCAGAGCTTTATCACGATAACGATAAATTTCGTGATATAACAAAAAAAAAACAGAAATCAATTTTATTCATTTGACAAAATTAACTTAACATGTTGCTTTGCAGTATTATATAAAATAAAAAATAAAAAACAAGGGGTCATTTTACTGAAATTACATCATTTAGTAAAGTATTCTGTCTCCATGTATAAAAATAAAAATGATCTGTTATTTACCAGAAAAGTTTACCAGAAAGTTTATTCTCAAGTTTATTCTCAATAGTCCAGGTATCAAATCCGCTCATTCTCAATCAGTTCATCTGGACAGTTTCTCCGCGATCTACTAAAAAGAAACTGTCCAGATGAACTGATTGAGAATGAGCGGATCTGTTATTTAGATTGAAAAAGTCTGCACAAAATATAGATCAACAAAATCCACCACAAAAAGTAAAGTGAAAGTGTAGTTTCTTAAAACAACTAAATAAAATGAAGCTTAAGATCTGTTGAGCATAAATGTAACATACAGGAAAATATACAGGTAGTCCCCGATTTACGAGCGCTCTGATCTGCGAGGTTCCAGACTTACGAGCTGCGAATTTTTGGAAAAAACGAACTAACGAACCACAGTTAGTTAGTTAAGCATATGAACACACGTTTCCGATCATTTTTATGCACTCATAAGCAGTTTTTGGATGAAAATAGAGTGTTTTTAGTCGCGCTAGCGAAAACCGTTCCAATTTACGAGCGAAATTCCGGATTTACGAGAGAAATGGCGGCCGTTCCGAAATACGAGATTTCCGGTTTACGAGCGCCTCGTTGTAACGGATCTCGCTCGTAAATCGGGGACTACCTGTATGTTGCCTTTAAAGGTTCAGTATGTAATTTCTGGAACACGCTGGCACTTAGAAACATTTTGAACAGAGACACGTTTCTGGTCCCTCCTCACTCAGAGCCATATATGACTCAGCTCCACCTCGCTCGCGCTGCAGCCTGGAATGCTCCGCCCCCACATGTCCCGTCTCAACCGCTGCAAAGTTCTGTGATTATATGTTAATAAAACGTTCTAAAAAATAAAATAAAACCATGGAGCACTGGTCCAGCAACACAAAAACACCCTGAAATCTGCAGAGCTTCACGCAGCCACGTTGGACATGATTTAATTCGCTCGTGACAAATCCACTTCCTCATTGCTGTCAGTGAAGGAAGAAGCGAACACCGCTGCGGGCTGACAGGCGTGGGTTAGGGGGTGAGAAGTTAGAAGCTCTGTTTTTATTGGCTGAATGGCTGGTTATAAAGTCTGTTTTTATTGGCTGGTTAAACGCGGGCCGCTCTCTGGTTTTTATAAATGCTTTTATTACCACCGGGAGACGCCAGAGAACTATAGTTTTTTTCAGAGATTACATGTCAAACATCTATCTTTCAAGAGATAGTGCCAGAGTGAAGAAATATGTTTTTTTTTTTTAAAAGCTACATACTGAAGCTTTAAATGAGCTGTAACTTCCAGAACTTCTAACAAGATGATCAGCTGACCCTGAAGCTTGTTCGTGTTTCAGCTTCATCTGTTCCTGCAGGGACGTGTCATTCCTCTGATTCATTTTTTTAACTGATCTGTCTCTGATCTCTTGGTCCGTGGATCGACTGTGGAGCTGCGCATGTTTGAAACGAGCAGCACCCACTCTGAGCAGCCCCGTTGCTCAGAGCGGGGCAGGGGGAGACATTTGAGCTGTCTCTACCTGCAGCTTAGAGCAGGGGGGAGAGACAGCTGACACGCGTTGTTTGTTTTTAGCATTTTAGCAGTAACTAATTAGCGTTACACCAGTACAGACTGGTGGAGGGGAGGTGCGCAGTTGTTTGAAGCGCTTGGATGTTAAGGGGGCGGGGCGCCCTGATACATTACGTCATGAAATTAGCATATCATGATATAACTTTTTTTGCCCGGGCAAGCTTTTTTTACCGGTATTACCGGGAACAATATGATATGGCCCAGCCCTACTGTAGTGTATATTGAGAGAAATTATGGAATTGTAGACATTTATGTAAAAACAAATGCATACAATATTACTAGCAGTCAATCTCAGAGTATGCATTGTTAATGACTCTCAGCTACTACCACATCTTTTCTTTTTGCTCAGTATCACTAAATCTGACAGTTATAGCGGTTTTTGTGTTGAAAATGTAAATATATTGTGTTTAAATCCCAGAAACCTCTTTATAATGATGACTCTATTCGCCCTAAGATAAACCTTGTTTAGACTATAGAATTCAGTGGCAGTTTTTTTTATCAACAAAAAAACAGAAACAATGAAAGAAATCCACATCAGCTCTTGTTTTAATAAATTACTTTAAACTTCTAAATCAATGTTAGATTTAGATTACTAAAAGAAATGTAAACAAATGGTTGATTTTTGTGACAGCAGGATCTAACCCCAAAACTTTTTTTGTTTATTCCTACCAATAAACATTGACAAAAAACCACAATTTCTAGAGGTCGAGACTCGTTCTCATGTAAACAGAGCCTAAATTTTAACGCAACAAACTGTTTTATCCCAGAATTTAGGGAGGGGGTGAAATCGATGCTGAAAGTGACCACCTAATCAGCAAAAATATATAAATTTATCAGTGGCACTTGATTGTTATGAAAAATTACAAACACGTTGATTTTTATGGAAAAAGAGCAGAAGCAGATTCAAAGTAAAGAAAACAAATAATGCATACGTCATCAAACACACGTCTGAGAATTTTTTTTTTTTTAAAGCATCTATGGGTAAAAAAAGATGATTCGTTTGTGAAATCTTAAATAGACATGCAGATGTATATGAGTCTAGCACGGCTAGTCTAAAATCATAATCTCCATCTAATGTGGAGAAAAAAACTTTTTGATGAAATCACCTCTTTTTTTTTTTGATTCTGGTATCTAAAAATAGGTCAAGTCAAATTTGGTTTGTGCAGATCACTTATAATCTGATAACAAGATTTCTTAAGCCTTATCTGCCTTTAATTATATAGATTTAGGTCTTATTGTGCACGACACAAAAGGCCTGATAAATAACCTGAAAGAACGTCACGGATGCTGGCAGACAGAAACACAACGCGTTGCTAGGACGCAAATATGGCCTCGTCGACGCATCAGTGGATCCTCCAGCAACATAATCTGTTTCAAAAACAAATCGACTGCATGATGCAGGACTCCAGTATGACCGTGGCGTGAAAAACTGTTTAATTGTCTGTAAAGACTTGATCTTCATCTGATCAGGAAAGGAGAACGCCTGATGGTTTACAAATTCAACACGGATGTTTCCAATGCCACGTTCGGCTGACAGGTTAATTTTCTTCTGATTCGTCCTTCAGAGAATGCTGATAAATAAATAAAAATGTGTGATTGTTTTTATCAGAGGTGAAACCAGTGAACGTTTCCAAACACAGAGCGCCACTTCACATGCCATCTGATGAATCGGTACAAAATTGACAAGCTGGGATAGTTTATTTTTCTAACTTCCTGATTCTTGGTGCCACCATGAGGACGCTTGGCAACCGGCCAAGACTCCAATTAGTTGACAGAGACGAGTTGTCTTTCACATCATTTCCAGTTCTTGTCCCAGGCTGAGCTAACCAGTTGTACCACACTACCTCAACGTTCTTACATCTTTTACTGTATCTAATGGAGTTTAAGATCAACAACAAACTGGACTAGGCCTGTCACGATAAATTCTGCTGGGCGATTCATTGTCTCAGAAATTTTTGCGCTAAACAATAATATTGTTTGAATTTTGACAATTAGTAATTATTGTCAAATTTAAGAAGAAATGTTGGTTAATTTGTTTTGCATGTAGTACTTTTTTTGGCCAACAGATGGCAGCATAAGACTGAACTGAAGGATGAATAGTGAGGGAGCGAGAAGTGTCTAAGATAATGGGAGGGAGACCCCTTGATGTGACATGGGCTGTCTCTCTTTCCTGTTTTTGGTTCTCAAAATGGCGGACACTCGTTGTGGTTTGAGCTCTTTAGCATAGCATTTGTCACACAAAGCTTTTAATTAATAAATAAAAATCAGTAAACAAGTTCTCAGTTTCTTTTTGAAGAGAAAAACAACTTTTACACAAAGACATTGGTTTCAACCGTGAATTTTGGAGCTTCGACAAGACGGAGTTTTTTTTTCCCTCGAGGTCGGCCTGTTAGCTTAGCTTGTAGCTTAGCTTCTCAGCTTAGCTGCTTTTAACGATCCAAAAACGTGATTTTGAATCGTTAAAACATATTTTAAAGACAAGAGAAAGAGAGGGGTCTGTGAAGAGCACCAGAGTTGAACCTTTTGTCATCCAGTGTCTTCAGTAGAAAAACAGAGAGACACGGCTAAACGATAAAGCCGACAAATGAAAATGAGGTTGATCATTTTCATTTATCATGCGATTAATTGACTTGTTGTTTATCGCAACAGACCTAAACTGGACCTTTAACTTTCGGGAACAGGGGTGGTTTGTTTAATATACATCAGCAGAGCAGACATCAAACCTCTGAGCCAATGGTGGCGCCGCTCTTTGGTTTCATAAATCTGCTTTACTCGTTAGGAGGTCAGAGTCTGTCTCCATGTCTCCTCCTCTGTTTTCTTCTTTTCTGGTGCAGTCGTTAGATCAAACGTGTTCATCAGCAGCATGAGATTAGTTCTGATTGGACATCTTTCCCATCCGTCTGGTCTCGCCTTAAAACAGCTCAATTTGACCGTCAGACATTTTTGTTTCGTTTTTCTTTTCATCTTAGATTTAGTCACTTTTAGTTCCCAGTTTATTTAGTTACAATTTCCCAGTTTATTTAGTTACAATTTCATTTTGTATGGAGAAAAAAAGTTGACATAATATTTTTGACCATAAATGCATAACAATAACTTATTTTAGTGGTATATAAAACAATCCCTGAGCCGTTTTGAAAAAAACTTTTTTATTGGCATCACATTTATTTTTTGTTTCAAAACTTTATTTCTTTATTTTGGATGTCTGTGTTTTGCATCGACGCTTGTTTCTTTCACAGTGACACTATCTGTAGATTAATTCTGCGACTGCAGAAGTGAAAATCTGAAACTGATCATCAGATGAACGAACCGAAGCAGGAATCACCAAAAGAAAATGCTCCCATTGATGATTTTAGTGTTTTCTTCTGCTGTAATACCTGAGTCTGTGTGAAGATCTGGGCTTTCTGACACTCCTCCAGGCTCGAGGCGAAGCTGGCCATGACGTTTTCCTCCGTACCGATCATCTGCACGATCTCCTGGTCACTCTCCACACCCATGCCCTGTGTGGGCCACACATAAACAGGAGGAAACCATCTCAGCTCAAATATAACATTTATTTAACCACATGAAGACCTGAGACATGAAAACATAAGGAGGTGAAGTGTGTTCATGGGGTTGGAGGGGCTGAAGTGGAGTCAGGAGGCTGTGTGACATTTGCTTATGGAAATGTGAAGCTGTGGGAACTGACGCGTCGGGCCCCCGCAGTGAATTTGAGGTCGTCCCCGTTAAACACGATGAGCAGAAACAGAGGATTTTGACACTTTGAACGCACAAGATAACAGGTTTAAAGAGATTTCCACCGAGGCATCATGATGCCTGCCTGCTGTCCATTGCTACATCGTTTTAACCACTGACGGATCAAACACCCCCAAAACATGAAGAAATTACAGCTCAGTGCAGGAAAAGGAAAACTTTTCATTTCTTCTGGCATCATCTTGTTGTGTCGTGGCACCATCTACTGGACGCACACTTCAACCTGCTTTACCTTGAAAATGATGGCGATGGGAGCGTCTTCTGACAGCGTGTTGTGTCTCAGGTAGAAGCGGCCTTGCTTCACGATAAGGTTGGTTCTGCTTTTCTTCTCGTGAGTGGAGCTGGAAAAGAAAGTTTTGCATTCAGGAAACAAATTAAGCTTTTTTATTATTATTATTATTAATAACAGAACACTACAAAAAGATACAAATACAGACTCTCGTGAAAGAAGGGTTTCATAACTACAATTTACAAGATAGGGGTTTGTACAAAATAATGAAAGATAAAAAACGATAAAGAACACAAAGGAGCCAGATTATATGAAAAACTTAACAAGAAGTTTTTAAATATCTATTGTGAGATAATTCTAGCAGTTTTCCAGTTTCTTTTATCTACGGTACTTAATGAAGAATATGACTTAAAATTGTTCATAAAAACAGGAAGGAGGGCTTGTTATCCCTCCTCTTACTACAGTGAATGTGGTACTTTGCTATAAGTACAGTACAACTATATTTATAGTATCAGAGAAAGCTGAGCTTGAGTTATCCACATAAAGTAAAATGACATCAGCATCAAAAGAAGAAATGTTAAGTTTGAGATTTATCCAGTTTCTGACGTCTGACCAAAAACTTAATGAGTATTGACAAAAAAAAAGCTTGAGGAATTCATCTTCTGATTTACAAAAGGCACATAAATCAACCTCAAATTTAAATCTTCTTTAATGAAACATGTCTACAGGAAATATTTTAAACAGGAAATATTTTATTAATTATTTTAAAGTGATCCTCCTTCACTTTAGGAGATTTAGGCCATTTGACAAATTCAGAATGAGCAGAAGTCATTATGGTTTTATGTTTTATATTGGGCGGTTCTTAATGCCAGCAACCAGTTCTTTCCTGCTCTTTCTCAGTTCCTCTGTGTTTCCAGACTTGAAGGCAGTGTTCCTGGCTGCCAGCAGGGTGCAGACCTCTTTATTTAACCAGGGTTTTGTGTTGGGGTAAAATTTAACATTTTTTTTTATGGATACATTTTCAGAGCATGTGTTAATATAACCCAGAACTGAGGAAGCATAAAGTTCCAGATCCACTGAGCTCTCATTCGTAGCTGCCTCCCTGAAGACAGACCAGTTTGTATTTTCAAAACAGTCTCTCAGCATGGGGTGCTACCTTGAAGCCAAACTTTTATCTCTCTTTGTTCCGGCTTAAAGCGTCTGAGTGGGGGAAGCTGTCCTGGGACCAAGATCAAAGAGGAGTGGTCAGAAGCCCCGAGCGGTGGGCGTGGCTTCGCCGTGTACGTCCCCTTCACATTCGTGTAGACTTGGTCAAGCGTTTTATTTCCTCTTGTTGCTGTGGAAACGTGCTGATTGAAGGTTGGGAGGGAGACCTGTAAATCCACGTGATTGAAGTCACCTGAAACAATAAAGAGCCCCTCTGGATATTTACACTGCAGCGAGCTGAGTAAGTCATGAATTTCTCCCAAGGCGACATTAGCATTAGCATTAAGGGCTATGTAAATAACAGTGATAAGGATCACTGAGTAGTCACGGGGTAAATAATGAGGATGGCATCTTACTGTGATCAGCTCCACAGCAGCTGAGCAGAGCCTTTTGATGACAGCACAATTCGAGCACCAATCCTTGTGCACGTAAACACACACACCGCCGCCTCGTGTTTTTCCTGTAGTCTCGGTGCACCGGTCCGTTCTGAAAAAGTGTCATCCAGCTCATAAACAGAGTCCGGTGTATCCTTAGAGATCCACGTTTCCGTGAGGCAGAGCACAGAGCACCTCCTCATTTCCTCCGATGCTGTTACTCTCAGACGGAGCAGATCCATTTTGTTGTCCAGCGATCGGACGTTGGACAGAAAAAGAGCCGGCATCGGGGGTCTCCCAGTTTTAGCGTCTGCCCGCAGTCTCGCCATAATTCCTGCTCGGCAGCCCCGCTTCTGACCTCGGGAGCACTGCTTCCTTTTCTTTCCCCTGGAGCGTGAACTGGAACGCATCTGCTTCCAGAAAGATGTCCTTAAAAGCTCCATTCTGCCGAGCTCTGATTTGAGTTTGTTGCTGATATCAGCTGTGCCCTGTGGTAAATCCGTTCCGATTCTTAACAGTTCAGTTCGGCTATAATTCACCCGCAAAAAACGCGCAGTCAGGTACAAAAACACTATTAAAATTACTAAAAACTAGGGATGAACCAGGAGCCCGTGAAGCTGCAACCGGTCTGAGCGCGTCCATCTATATGTATCCCATTCAAAAACTTATCAAATTCTATTTGGTCTAATTTTCCTTGAGTATCATATAATTTCTGATAATAATCTTTTAAGGCATTATTGATATCCCTTGGGTCTATTAGAGTTTTATCTTGTGTTATAATTGATGTGATCGAGGTTGTTGCTTCAAGTTTTTTAATTTGCCAAGCTAGAAGTTTTCCAGCTTTGTCCCCCTGCTCGTAAAAGTTTTGTTTTAATCTTAAGAGACTGGATGCAGCTCTGAAACTAGACTATCATATTCTGCTCTTAAGAGCAACAGTTGTTTTTTCAGCTCAGTATCATTTGTTTGAAAACCCTCTCCTGAATGTCCTTTAATCTTAAGAGACTGGATGCAGCTCTGAAACTAGACTATCATATTCTGCTCTTAAGAGCAACAGTTGTTTTTTCAGCTCAGTATCATTTGTTTGAAAACCCTCTCCTGAATGTCCTTTATTTTGTTTTCTAGATGCTGCCTTTTAGTCTTGGCTTCCTTGGACTTTTTGCCTGTAAAGCTAATAATATATCCTCTAATAAATGCTTTAAAGGCATCCCATCTGATGCAAGCTGTTGTCTGATTTGTGTTCAACTGAAAGAACTCATCAATTTGTAGCCCAATATATTTAACAAAATCTTCATCCTGCAGCCATTTATGCTGAAAATGCCATCTAGGGGGGTCCCTGGTTAAATTCTCATCACGGTAGCTAAGACAGCACGGGGCATGGTCTGAGATCACAATGCTGTCATACTTACAGTTTTGAATTTTAGACAATAGTTCTGACGAAATTAAAAAATAATCTATTCGCGAGTATGTCTGAAATGTTGATGAATAGCATGAGTATGCTCTAGTTTGATGATGGAGTTCCCTAAATATGTCTACCAGTTTAAGAACTTTCATAAACATATGTATAGTTGTTCTGCAGTTACTATGTGTTAAATCTGATCCTGTGGATCTATCTATTTCTGGAATAAGTGTGCAATTAAAATCCCCTGCGATCACAAACCGCCCTTACATCGATGAAAGTGAAAGGAACAAATCCTGAAAGAACCCCGAGTCATTTGTGTTAGGACCGTAAACATTAACCAGGTTAAGTTTTTCTGATAGTAAAGAGCCCTGAACTATTAAATATCTACCTTTCTTATCCTTGATAACATTGTTTACTAGAAATGGGACAGATTCATGAATAAGTCATAACACCTCTTGCTCGAGATGAAAATGCTGAAGTGAATACACCACCGCGCCACCTCCTCCTGACCTGCCCCTCATCCTCTTCCATAGAACTTTGGAGCACACGTCACTGTGTGGGGGAGTGTCGGGGGCGTGTCGGGGCGTTCCGGTCTCGACCGCCATCTTTGTTGCCCTCAGAAAAAAGAAAAGAAATTCAGGAGATTTCCATCGTTTTCGCGCTGTATCTTCCGTCACGGTTCTGAAAAGCAGCGCAAAATAAAGTGGACTGTATCCTAATAAGCTTCTCCCAGATGAAAAAAAAAAACTACATGGAAAAAAATCGGTATAATTGGAAATGTTGCCCGTTTGAAATAAATAAATAAATGGAGCAGAGACCTGGAGTAATACTTGCCTCCACTGACATTCCCAGTCATTTTAGCAGACCTGGTCTGTGTCAGTGTTTACACCACAAATAATTTTTATAATTACAATTCACTGGGAGAGCTGGTCCAATCTATGAATAGCTGGATAGATGATTTGGACATTTTTAAATCCCCCAGATTGTAAATACGTTGAAGGTACGTTGTTGGCTCATTAATTTTACATAAATTATTAATATACATGTCTTTCAGAATCAATCAACCTTCTGTATGCTATGAGTATTAGAAATTGTGAACACTTAATTTTTTATAGTATTTTAACTGATTTACAAAGCTCCACGTAGAAAATTACCTTATTTTTAATGACTTGAGCTTGTCTAATGACATGTAGACTTCAAATCTTGATTAGATTACTTTATATACAATATGTATTAAGATGCATATATATTATAGACAAATGTTTCTGTCTTTTCATTCACCATTTTAATTGTGTGTTCACAGGTTCTGCTCTCTGAGTCATGAGGGTGATGCATTAAAATGCAGCTAGCAGTACAAAATCCAACTCCTGAACTTGAAGCATCTCCTGATGGAGTCAGTGTGATCGCTGCTGCCTGGAGAAAGTTCCCTCACAAATACAAGACATGCAGCATCCAGCGGCTGTGGAGGCAGGAGATGAATTTCACCTGAAGAAGCATCGTCCACACTCTGCACAGGTGCACAATCAAACCACTGTGACCTTGTGTGGACCCACACAGACATGGCTGGAGGTCTACAGAAAGCATGAAGCTTCTTAAAAATATTTCTCAGAGTTTGTTCTCCAGCTTCAAGGGATACATAATTATATAAATCATGCTGTTCACTTATAATTGCATATTTTTGTGTAGCAATTTTTCTATAAAATGTATTAACTTACACAATGTTCATCACATTGTTACTAGAAATGTTTAATTACATCAAATGTTTACTTCAAAATGGATATGTTTCATTTTGTTTATTTCTTACCTGAAATTCATTCATTCAACTTTTATTTGGACAGGTTAATCCCTGTTAATGAAATTTGTTAATACATCAAATCCATCCATCCATCCATTTTCTTCCGCTTATCCGGGGTCGGGTCGCGGGGGTAGCAGCCTAAAGGGCGAGATACACTCGAGCGTCCTCACGATACGCCAATACGCAGCGTACGTACGCCCCGTACGCAGCGTAGCCCCGCGTAGCCCCTCAGGGCAAGTACGCGCAAAGGTATTTTTTTACTACGCATACGCGATCCGCGTGCGCGATACGCGGTGTCTGATCTAAACTTCCCCGGCGCCGGACTGTTTTGTATGTTACACAAATGAAATAAATTCCTCTTTTTTATCGCTGATCGGGCCTTTTCTTTTGTTTTTTTGCCTAAAGTCAAGTAACCGCTTCTTCCTCTGTTCACTCGATGATTGAAATGAATGAATTCAGGTCCTACCTGGGTGCGCGATGTTTTATATATTCCCTGGTGGGCTGTGGGCTGCAGGAAAAGCACTCCGTGCTCAGCTGCTCATATTACAACAAGGAGAACGCGAGCGTTTGGAGCGAAAAACTAGCGGAAGTGACGATCGGAAGTGACGGTA
>JBBPBX010021104.1:22533-42693 GCA_038048925.1 Garcialebias charrua | reverse complement strand
TCTTCTCACAGACCCAGATAAAATTAATGACAGCTTTAAAGACTTTTACACTAAAGTTTATCAATCGCAGGGAAAATTGGACGTTGAAAAAATGGAGAGGTTTTTTGGAGGCCTAAATCTGCCAGGTCTGGCGACGGACTCAGCGGAAGTGCTGGAGACTCCTATAACTCTACGTGAGATTGAGTCTGTCATTTCTGCTTTTCCTAATAATAAAGCACCAGGTCCTGACGGGTTCAGCATGGAGTTTTTCAAAACGTTCAGCTCCGCACTGTCGCCTCTACTTCTGCGTTTGTTAAATCACTCTAGGCAAATAACTAAACTTCCTCCCACGTTATACAATGCCAATATTTCACTCATCCTGAAACCAGGCCGAGACCCGGGATCCATATCATCCTATCGCCCAATTTCCTTGTTACCCGTAGAAACCAAAATTCTTGGGAAAATCCTTGCCAACAGGCTCAGAACACATATAGGTTCAATCATACACCAGGATCAGACTGGCTTTATGCCGGGTAGACACATGTTTTTTAACCTACGACGCCTTTTCAATATATTATACTCGGACCAGACAGACAAGGCCTTAATTATGTCATTAGATGCACAGCGAGCATTTGATCAAGTTGAATGGCCGTATATGATGTATGTCCTCAACAAGTTTGGTTTCGGGCCTCAGTTTGTAAAATGGATTGAAATAATTTACTCACAACCAATGGCTTCTGTTATTACTAACCAAAATATTTCTAGTCCTTTTGCTATTCACAGAGGGACTCGCCAGGGCTGCCCGCTCTCTCCGTTTCTTTTTGCAATTGCTATTGAACCCCTGGCTGCCAGCATTAGGCAAGACCCTGAAATATTACCCATCGAAAAGTTTGGTCATAAACATCACATCTCGCTCTATGCCGATGACATACTCTTGTACATTTCGGAACCGCAGGCTTCAATGTCTCCCCTTTTAAAGAAGATTAAAACATTTGGCAGCTTCTCCGGATTCTCCATTAATTGGGATAAGAGTGTAGTAATGCCACTCTCATCCGAAGAAGATCTGACCTTTTTGAGAGAAACGTCTTTTCAGATAACCCATAAAAACTTCAAATATTTGGGGGTGACGATAACAAGGAGACCGGAGGATCTCTTACAACTGAATTGGCAGAATAAAATTATGCAACTTAAGCAGAATATAGATTTTTGGAAGACTCTCCCTCTATCTATGGTCGGAAAAATTAATGCAATTAAAATGGTTGTATTGCCACGGTTTCTTCATCTATTCCTTTCTGTTCCATGTTTTATAAGTATGTCATACTTCAAACAGTTAGACTCCATCATTATTCCCTTTATCTGGGAGTACAGGAATGTTAGAATTTCCAAAAAACATCTATGCAAAACAAAAGCGATAGGAGGATTTTCATTGCCAGATTTCAAATTATATTATTGGGCTTCTCACCTATCCATTATAGCATGGTGGAAGAAAGGCCCGCACCAGTCTCACAATCTCTGCCCTGCTTGGCTATCCTTAGAACAACGACATTGTCATAAAACGTCTTTGGCTGCCCTCCTTAATAGCCCTACTAAAATTTAAAAAAAGCTTTACAATAATAATCTGGTTATTGGCAATACTATAAGAATTTGGAAACAGATACGGAGTTATATAAAAGCTCCGGCAGTCTACTTGGACGCTCCCATTTGCGAAAACCACTCTTTTGTTCCGGGTCTCAGCGATGTCGGTTTCCAGATGTGGAAAATGAAGGGTATCCATAAGGTGGGGGATCTGTACGTTGATGGCACGCTTGCGTCCTTTACTCAGTTGAGCTCTGTATATGATGTTCCACGGTCGGGATTCTTTCGTTTTCTACAGATTAGGGACTACGTTAGTAAAAATATATCAAATTTTAGAACTCTTACAAGACATGAGACTCTGGAGGCAATAAATAAATTTGATCCGGTTAATCATGGGGCAGTGTCATACTTTTACAGCATTCTCAATAATGTACCGGTAGACCTCACTAAAATCAAGAAAGTATGGGAGGATGAGATGGGACAACAGATACCTGACGATGTGTGGGAGGAAAGTTTGAAGAGTATACATGACTGTTCAGTTAACTCTAGGCATAATCTTATACAATTCAAAACATTGCATAGACTCTATTATTCAAGAGAAAAATTAAGTACTTTTTACCCGAATGAGTCACCAATGTGTAATCGGTGTAAAGTTGCAACGGGCAACTTGCTCCACTCCTTTTGGTCATGTATACAGCTGCATACATTTTGGAAGAACATTTTTTATTTCTTTTCCACTGCTTTTGGGAAACAATGGGATCCGGATCCACTGGTTGCAATTCTCGGAGCTCCAGGGGTTTTGCCCCTGGCCAATAAATATGAGAAAGTAGCCATTTTGTTTGGTATGGTAATCGCTAAGAAGTTGATCTTGAAGGTTTGGAAGAAGGACTTTGTACCCACATTTGAACAGTGGTTGGGAGAATTGGCAAACACATTGTCTCTGGAAAGATTGAGATATTACAACGAAGACAAAATGAACATGTTTGGGACAATATGGGACTCTGTACTAAAATATATTCAATGAAGGTATCGTAGTTGATCATTAGACTAATGTCCGGTATTATATGAGCCCTTGCTCTCTGGTGTATTGTTGAAATGGTGTGATTCATAATCTGGTGTATTTACCTTATGTTGTTTTGACTGTGTGACCTTTACTATCCGATGTGCTGTTTTGTTTGGTTTGGGAGGGGTGTTGATGATACTGTAGTTTGTTTTATTACTAAAAATGCCAATAAATAAAAAAATAAAAAATAAAAAAAAGAATTATCACTAGAAAACATTACCGTCATCCATCAAGTACATTATTTTATCAACTGAAGTTATTGAAGTTCCATGATTTGGTAGACTATAATATTTTATCAGTTATGTATAGGGCTCAAAATAATGCATTACCTTTAAATATCCAAATGCATTTTGTTAAAAGACAAAGTTGTTATAATCTTAAGGGGACAGAGATGTTTGTAAAACCACAATTCAGAACTAGTTGAATCTACGCTGAATGAACTGAATGAGTTCTTCGCTCGGTTTGAGGCAAGTAACAGCACACCTGCACATAAATTCCCCCCCTCTCCTGATGGCCAGGTGCTGGCGCTGTCCTCAGACAGCGTAAGGCATTCATTCATCAAGATTAACGCCCGGAAGGCCTCTGGTCCTGACAACATACCTGGTCGTGTGCTGAAAGACTGTGCAGGGGAACTCGCAGCGGTCTTCACGGACATCTTTAACATCTCACTAAGCCAGGCCATCGTCCCCACCTGTTTCAAAGCCACCACCATCATCCCTGTCCCAAAGAAGGCAACGCCCGCATGCCTCAATGACTATCGCCCAGTAGCACTCACCCCCATCCTGATGAAGTGCTTTGAACGGCTAGTCATGAAAAGCATCACATCTGTCCTCCCTGCCTCCCTGGATCCCTTCCAATTTGCATACCGACCTAATCGCTCAACCGACGATGCCATCTCCTCTGCCCTCCACACAGCTCTCACACATCTGGACACGAAGGACTCTTATGTTAGAATGCTGTTCATCGACTTCAGCTCGGCATTCAACACCATCATCCCCCAACAGCTCATCCATAAACTGGACAGTCTGGGGCTGAACACCTCAATGTGTAACTGGCTGCTAGACTTCCTGACCGGGAGACCACAGACAGTACGGATCGGGAGTAACACATCTAGCACCATCACATTGAACACAGGGGCCCCACAAGGATGTGTGCTGAGCCCCCTTCTATTCACCCTGCTAACACACGACTGCACACCATCGTACAGCTCCAACCACTTCATCAAGTTTGCGGACGACACAACAGTGGTAGGTCTCATCAGCAACAACGATGAGACGGACTACAGGAACGAGGTGAGCCGCTTGGCCTTGTGGTGCGGACACAACAATCTCACTCTCAACGTGGAGAAGACAAAGGAGATTGTCGTGGACTTCAGGAAGAGGGATGCACAACATGCCCCTCTGACCATCAACAGCACCGCAGTGGAGAGAGTGGACAGCACCAAGTTCCTGGGAGTGCACGTCTCAAAGGACCTGTCCTGGAGCAGGAACACTGCAGCACTGGCGAAGAAGGCTCACCAGCGCCTCTACTTTCTCCGCAAGCTGAAAAGGGCTGGAGCTTCAACCTCCATCATGTGCACCTTCTACAGAGGTGCCATAGAAAGTGTCCTGACCAGCTGCATCACTGTGTGGTTTGGTGCATGCACTGCATCCTGCCGCAAGAGCCTCCAGCGCATCGTGAAAGCAGCTGAGAAGATCGTCGGCACCTCCTTGCCCTCACTGCAGGACTTACACAGCAAACGCCTCACTCGGAAAGCCCACCGCATGGCAGGTGATCCCACACACCCACTACACAGCCGCTTTAGACTGCTGCCATCAGGGAGGAGACTGAGGAGTCTCCAGGCTCGTACCAGCAGACTGAGAGACAGCTCTGTTCATCAGGCAGTCAGAATGCTAAACACTCTGCCTGCTCTGCCTCCCCTCCCATTTGAACTGCCTTAACACAAAAAACTTTCTCACACATTACCACTCAACACAAAGTTTTTAACACTGGACTCTGTGTCATCAAACGGGTTATTCACTAAACTCTCGGTCATGTGTTCATTCAGTTTGCACTACTTCTCATATTTGCACTAATGTTTGTATTACATTACTGCCTATAGTCATACTACTGTTTACATTCACTGTTTACATTTATTAATACTGTTTACATTTATTACTACTGCTTTACATTTATTACTACTGTTTACATTTACACTACTTTTATCTACACTACTGCAGATACATATACAGCATTCTCTGACTAGCCTTATCTAAGGATGCCAAATGTGCCTTATGTGCCTCACTGCATATGCCACTTTGCCTCTATACCAACATCAACTACCTCATACATGTACTGTGTACATTAACTTATATGCTGCTGTGCCACTCTTTGCAAATGTCAACGCTAGAAACTTCAGTTTATTTTATAGATTTACGTTTTTATACTTTTCATACTACTATGCAAAAACTCAGGACAGTATTACACTTTTATTATTTCATTTTATGCTTATGTTCATTGGGTGTTTGGTGTTTTAGGGGTGTTTGGTGTTTCAGTGTTGGTGTAAATTTTCATACTTTTATACTATTATGAAAAAACTCAGGACAGTGTTACACTTTTTTACTATTTTATGCTTATGTTTATTAAATGTTTTAGTGTTTAGAGAGTCAGAGTCAGAGTCAGAGAGTCAGAGAGTCTTTATTGTCATTTGCACCGCATGTGGTACATGAGATGAAAACGAGATTATGTACACGAGGTCCCAGTTACATCCAACAACAAATGAAAGAGAAAAACAGTAATAACATCTAGAACTAACTAAGAAAAACATCAACTAGTAATACACAGCAGCACGAACATGAGTTTGTATGAGCAGATGGTCACAGATGAACACAGATGAATACAGCAACAAGAAAACAGATCAGCATCAGTATGATGTGATATTTTGCAGTGTTTATTTTTTATTTTATTTTTATTTATTCATGAGTCTAACAGCCTCAGGGTAGAAGCTGTTCCTCAGTCTAGTGGTTCTACACTTGATGCTCCTCAACCTCCGTCCTGAGGGGAGTGGGGCAAAGAGTGAGTGTGCTGGATGAGTGAGGTCTTTCATGATGCAGGTGGCTCTTTTCCTGCATCTGGAGGTGTAAATGTCTGTGATGGTGGGGAGACTGACTCCAACAGACTTCTGTGCAGCCTTCACCACTCTCTGCAGAGCTTTCCTCTCTTCAACTGTGCAGCCTCCATGCCACACGTTGATGCTGGAGCACAGGATGCTCTCCACTGCACACCTGTAGAAGGAGGTGAGGACTGGGCTGCTCAGACCAGCTCGTCTCAGCCGTCTGAGGAAGTAGAGTCTCTGATGACCTTTCTTGATCAGGCTGGTGGTGTTGTTGCTCCAGCTGAGGTTATCATTCATGTGTACACCCAAGTATTTGTAGCTGGAGACCACTTCCACTGCAGACCCACCTATTTTCAGTGGGGCATGGGTGTGTTTGTTCCTTCTGAAGTCCACAATCATCTCCTTTGTCTTCTTCACATTCATGTGAAGATTGTTCTCTTTGCACCAGCTCTCCAGGTGTTCCACCTCCTGTCTGTAGCTGGACTCATCATTGTTTGTAATGCATCCCACCACCGCTGTATCATCTGCAAACTTAACAATATGACAGCCTGGAAGTGTGGCTGTACAATCATATGTGAGCAGAGTGAACAGAAGGGGGCTCAGCACACATCCCTGAGGAGAGCCAGTGCTGAGGGTTATGGTGGAGGAGGAGAAGTTGTGGATCTTCACGGACTGTGGTCTGTCTGTTAAGAAGTCTAGTACCCAGTTACAAATAGAGGGGCTTAGTCCAAGTGTAGATAGTTTGTCTATCAGAGTTTGGGGGATCATGGTGTTGAAGGCAGATGTGAAGTCCACAAAGAGCAGACGCACGTATGAGTCTTCTGATCCAGGTGGGTGAGAGCAGTGTGGACCACGGAAGAAATGGCGTCCTCTGTTGATCGGTTCTCACGGTATGCGTATTGATGAGGGTCCTCATTGATGTTGACGGTTGCCTTGATGTGGGACATGACCAGTTTCTCAAAACATTTAGCGACTATCGGGGTGAGGGCCACCGGTCTATAGTCATTCAGACCAGTCACTGTGGAGCTCTTTGGGACTGGGATGATGGTCGCGGTCTTCAGGCAGGTGGGAACTAACTCCAGTGCAAGTGAGGTGGTGAAGATGTCAGCCAGCACCTCACAGAGCTGGTCCGCACATTCCTTCAGAACTTTCCCTGGGATGTTGTCTGGTCCGGTTGCTTTATGAGGATTAATCTTTCTGAGACTGCCTCTCACTTCTGCTGCGGACACCCTGAGATGCTCTTCATCTGGTGATGAGGTGAGTCTGGTGCTAGCAGGTCTGTTTGGATCATCAAAACGTGCATAAAACTTATTGAGGGCATCAGGCAGAGATGGGTCCCTGGGGCATTGTTTGTTTTTGCCTTTGTAATCTGTTATGCATTTAATACCCTTCCACATGCTCCGTGGGTCTTGTGAGGTGAACTGTCCCTTTGTCCACTTTGTAACATTTATGCACCAAACATGGAGGCCCCTCGCTTTTTTCATAAAATAAATAGTGTCTTGGGGGAAATGGAGGGGCAAATAATATTAGCAGGTGATTTTTAATGAAGTGATGGATCCTATTCTTGATAAGAGTGCATTCAAAGGTTCGTTTAGCTCTAAAAGAAGAGATGTAGTTCATATGGAAGATATGGGCCTAGCCAAAGTAAGGAGGCTAATGAAACCTTATAAAAGGGAATATACTTTTTACTTTCACCGTCATAAATCTTATTCCAGGATTGATCTATTTTTAATTTAAAAACTCATGATACATAATGCGTTAAGTTGTGATATAAAAAATATTGCACTGACTGACCAGGCAGCTGTTGAACTCAGCTTAAAACTAGGAATGAGGAATGTGAGGGGTTCAAGGTAGATAATGAATGTTTCCCTCTTACAAGATACATCTTTTAAGGAGCTACTGGGGGAGGATCTAAAACGCTTTTTTTAAATAAACATTGGCAGCACAGAGCATATTCAAATCGTTTGGGAGGCCTCTAAGGCTTATGTGAGGGGCAAACTTATAGCACATGCTTAAAAAAGAAAAAAGGTAGCCAACAAAAAATTCAAGAATTGGAAAGAGAGATCAAATTTAAGGAAAACAATTTAGCGAAGCAGATTGATGATTTACTCTTTCGAGACATTTGTGGGCTTAAATTTCAGTTAAATGAAATTTATAACAAGAAAGTGGAATATTCCCTGTTCAGGTTAAAAACTACATTTTATGAGGGAGGGGAGAAAACTGGGAAGTTATTAGCAAGACAAGTTAAAAAAGAGGATGTTTCTAATATTATACCTGCCATTAAACAAGGTAATAAATTAATAACCTCACCAAAAGACATAAATAATGTGTTTAAACAGTATTACGGAACATTATATACATCCACGATATCTACTGAGATGGACCAGAGAGGGAGGATCTTTTCTTCTCTAAACTTGATCTTCCTAGGTTACTTCAGGAACATGTGGAGGGGCTGGAAGCACCTGTAGCAGAGGCAGAAATTAGAAAAGCTATTTTGATGATGAAGGCAGGAAAATCACCTGGCTATGATGGTATCTCCGTAGAATATTATTTGATTTGATTTATTTGATAGGGACAGACACACATCGACATTCATTCATTCAACCTTTATTTAGTCAGGTAAATCTCACTGAGCCTCGAGGACTCATTTACAAAAGTGACCTGCTACAAACTAAAGAATGATGAACAGCAATGGTAGAATTTCCTTAAACAACAAACAACAGAGAAAAAAAAACGTAGGAGAGAAATAGAAAGTGAAATGCAAAGTATCAAAACTAGCAAAACACCACAAGGTAGATGTACAAAATCAAAAACAGGAACATATCTGCAATGGTTTTTGCCAGGTTTCCAAAAGATTTTTAAAACCATTTAGGGAGGTCAGGGCCGAGAGCTTCAAATCTTTTTGTAAGATATTCCAGGAAGCAGGAGCAGAGTAGGAGAAGGCCCTTTTTCCAAGTTCAGTCCTCACTGACGGAACACTGCAGGTGATGATGTCCTGAGAGCGCACACTGTAGCTGCACTCACGTAAAGACATGTAGGAGGAGATGTATGAGGGCAGCAGACCGAGAAGTGATTTAAAGATGAAAATGTACCAGTGGAAAAGTCTGCGTGAGGTTAATGATGTCCAGTTAACCAGTGAATACAGGGTGCAGTTCTGATTAAATGGAAATCTCTGTCTGGGTTAATCATCATCGTGATCCAAGTCTCCGGGTTCGACTGCTCTCCCCTTTGTATGGCGGCGCGGGCGCGCCAGTTATCCGAGATGTTTCAATGCTAGATTTACTAATCAAATCGTGACCCAGCACCGTGGAACCGAGCCTAGGCCACGCGACGGTCGGTCACAGCACCTGTTACGTCACCGACAGCCTCCAGGCGAAGAAGACGAGGAGAGGACGGCCGCCGCCATGAGCAGGATATCGAGGGGCTTTGTTGACATAGACAAACTGAGTAAAACAGCATCATCATCATCATCATCAACTTTATTTGTAAAGCGCTTTAACACAGCCACAGCTGAAACAAAGCGCTGACCACCAAACTAATACACAGTGAACTAAAATTTCACTTTAAAATACAATAAAACGACAAGATAAACAGATAAAATCAATAAACATGAAGTAAAATCAAGTCTCAGTTGGGTTGAAGGCCAATGAGTATAGATGCGTTTTTAAACGTGTTTTAAAAATGGACAGTGAGGGAGCCTGTCGAATGTGTAAAGGCAGAGCATTCCATAACTCGGGGCCACCAACAGAGAAGGCCCTGTCTCCTCGAAGCTTCCTCTTACTCCGTGGAATGACCAGGAGCAGCTGGTCAGCAGACCTGAGTGACCGGGATGGAGTGTAATGGTGTAGAAGCTCTGCCAAATAAGGGGGGGCAAGGTTGTTTAAAACCTTAAAAACAAACAAGAGAATTTTAAAATGAACTCTAAAATACACGGGCAGCCAGTGGAGAGAAGCCAGGACAGGTGTGATGTGCTCTCTTTTACGTGTTCCGGTTAAAAGACGTGCAGCAGCATTTTGCACCAGCTGCAGACGTGCAAGTGAGGACTGGCTGACTCCAAGATAAAGAGAATTACAGTAATCCAGCCGTGATGAAATGAAGGCATGAATTACTGTTTCTAACTGTTGCCGTGAGAGAATAGATTTTACCTTTGCTATTTTTCTCAGGTGATAAAAACCAGATTTTACAGTGGCCCTTATTTGACTCTCGAGCTTAAAATCACTGTCCATCTTAAAACCAAGGTTTGTAATGGTAGATTTTACATAAATTGTCAGGGGGTCTAAATCAACTGGAGGGCTCGAACAAGCTCCACTAGGTCCAAAAACAAGTACCTCAGTCTTTTTTTCATTAAAATGCAGGAAGTTTAGGGCCATCCAAGCTTTAAGATCCTCGAGACACGATAAAAGAGGTTTAATGGACCAGGCATCAACCCGCTTCAAAGGCACATAGATTTGGCAATCATCAGCGTAGCAGTGAAATGATATGCCGTGTTTTCTAAAAATCGATCCTAGAGGAAGCAGATATAAAGAAAAAAGCAATGGCCCTAAAATTGATCCCTGAGGTACGCCACATGACAAAGGAGCAGAAAATGATTCAAACCCAGCAAGTTTTACAGAAAATGTTCTGTCAGCCAAATAGGACCCCAACCACTCCAGAGCAGTCCCATGTTAGCATCATAGTGCAATAGCAACAACTAATTTGCAGCACTTGTCCCTAGATGGGCTTTTAAGAAGGAAAAAAAATACATGAATAAATAACAAAACAAAAAAATAAGAATAAACAAATAAAATAAAATAAAAATCTAAAAATTGAAGTGGTAGTCCTTAAAAATAGCACAACATAAGGGATACAAAACAGAGAAATGTAATACTGTATGTCAAAAATGGGTACATTTCTGTTTTTGACATAATCAGAGTTTTGTTTGCTTTTTAAACATATTGAAACTGGTTGTGGATTTTATAATAGCAGGAAGAGAGTTCCAAACTGTAGATCCTCTCACCAACAGAGAACCTTGTGCAAAAGTGGTTCTTCTGAAGGGGACCTTACAATTTCCATGCAAAGCCGCTCTGGTAGATTTGCTATTGCCATGCATTCTCTGTATGCAATCACTTAATGGTGTAGGTGCAAGTCCATTCAAACACTTAAAAACCAATTTTAAAACATTATAATTTATAAAATTTGTAAAATCCAGAATGTTATATTTGCTCAAAATAGGACAATGATGGAATCTAGTTGGCTTTTGGTATAAAACCTTTAAGGCTCGATTATAGAGACTAGCTAAAGGTTTGAATGTAGAATAAGTGGTCTGGGACCAGATAGTAGATCCATAGGAGAAATGTGAGAGGATCAGTGAGTTTAAAAACATCTCTGCACAGTGAGGTGTCAAACAATGTCTAATAATTTTGAAACAGTTTATATTAGATCTAACAGTTTTGCAGATTTTATCAACATGGCTCTTATAAAATTAATTATAAAACATATATCAACATTCTGGCCCCAGTTTTACAAAAAGTGTATCAAGTAACTTTTGAGAGAGGAGAGTTTCCTCCTACTTTCAATGAAGCATTAATATCTCTGATCCCAAAGAAAGATAAAGACAGTACAGATCCATCAAATTATCGGCCCATCAGTTTGCTTAACGTGGATTGTAAAATATTGACCAAGGTGCTGGCCTTACGCTTGCAACAAGTCCTTCCCAGCATTATACATCAAAATCAGACAGGCTTTATGAAAAACCATTCTTCTTCTGATAACATTAGAAAATTGATGCACTTGATGTGGCTGAGCCAGTCAAAGAATGAACCAGTAGCTGCCATCTCCTTAGATGTCGGAGCGGCCGTGGTGTAGTGGTAATGGCAGTCGACCCCTGATCGGAAGGTTGGAGGTTCGAATCCCGCATCCGCCCACCATGTGTCGTTGTGTCCCTGGGCAAGACACTTAACCCCGAGTTGCTCCCGGTAGGTCTGGATGGCGCCTTGCAAGGCAGGCTACCACTACCGGTGTATGAATGTCTGAATGAATGGGTGGATGGCTGGTATTGTAAAGCGCTTTGGGGCTCCTCGCAGGGGGCTGGAAAGCGCTATATAAATAAGCTCCATTTACCATTTACCATTTAGATGCTGAGAAAGCATTTGATAAGGTGGAATGGGACTTTCTTTTCTTGGCCTTGTCAAATTTTGGATTTGGATCACATTTTACTAAATGGGTTAAAATATTGTATAAGGAACCAAAGGCTGCAGTAATAACCAATGGTATTATTTCACCTTTCTTTGGTTTATCATGTGGGACCCGTCAGGGTTGCTCTCTCAGCCCCTTGCTGTTTAATATTTTCATAGAAACTCTGGCAGTGGGTATTAGGGCAAATAAGGACATTATGGGGATATTCATGGGTCAACAAGAACACAAACTGCTTCTTTACGCAGATGATATTTCAGCACTTATCACCCATCCACTTACATCCTTGCCATATCTGATGGACACCATACAGTCTTATTTGGAGGTTTCGGGCTACACAGTAAATTGGTCTTAGTCAGAGGCCATGCCATTATCTGCTTTATGTCATTCATATATGGTAGAATTTTTTTAATTTAAGTGGACACCTAAAGGTATGAAATATCTGGGTATTAGACTTAGTCGGGATTTAGAAGAATTAAGTAAGTAAGTAAAGTTTATTTCTAGAGTGCTTATCACAGACATAAAATCACAAAGCGATATACAATAAAAATCAACGCTAAAAGTACACAAAGAATAAAACAAGCATAAAAACTACAAATATAAATCAATAATTAAAGCTGCAAGCAGCATTGAGGCCCTCGCAGCTTAGTGCCGCTCCGGCCTTATTTTGGCGACCGCGGGAACTGCAGCTAGTCCGCCCAGTCGCTATCTCAAATGCTCTCGTGCCTTTCCCATATCTCTTCGCCGGGGTGCACATTTGCCAAATCTTCAAAAATCACCTGCGAACTCCAGAGCTCAAGCAACGTCTCCTGGTTGCAATGGTTAACACTCCCATTCCGTTCCTACACGCATCCACCAGATCTTGCATATGCTGAATCTTCTAAATCACCTTGACCAAAATCCGACCTTCCAGACAGGAGTAATTTTGACTTCTAGTTTTGTGGTAAATGTTTCACGTGCACTTCTTTTATGCTTTTCAACATGATATGTCAATAATATAGGGGGAGCACTGGAGTCAAATGCTAAAGAACAATACCAATGTGTAAATAAGTGCTCACTGATGAGGCATCAAAAATGTGGTGCAGATTGGGTGATGTATCATTAAGATATAATTGATGGAATAATATAAGGGGTACACTGGAGTGAAATGTTAAACAACAATACCATGTATCTAAAAGTTCTCACTGAAGACGCACAATAAATATGGTGCATATCGGATGATATTTCACTGAGATATAACTGTTGGAATAATCTAGGGGTGCACTCAAGTCAAAATTTACACAATATCAATGCGTTTAGAACTGCTCCCAGATGACGCATAATAAATCTGGTACACATCGGATGATGTGACATTGAGATCTAACAGTTTGAATAATCAAGGGGGCGTACTTGAGTCTGTAACGAATAATGTGGGGTAAGGTATTTAAACACTTACTGGGCCACCATTATTGTAAAGATATAGGACTTACTGGTCAGTTTACTGACTTCCCTATATTTTTAGATGCGCAGGTCTGAGCAGACTTTAATCTGCACAAACTTGCCACCAAGTCGCGAGTTCTTCCTTTTTCCGGTATTAAATTGCTTTTACTGTAATTAGACAAAAATGTAATTTCACAAGAGACTTCAATTTATGTTGGTCTACCAGAAAATAGACCTTTTATTGAAACTATCACAAAAATTACATTAAACATTTGTATCGATATTAGCTCTGATTTAATAACTACGTTGACAAGAATTCACATTAAAATCAAACAGACAGTTAGGAACTTTTCTGTTGGTACATTTACTTGACAGATTAATAGCTTATGAAAAATAAGAAATAGGAGGAAGGAATAAGTGAAAGCTAAGTTAACTGAATTAATTATTTTGAACCAGACTGGGTGACACCTTTTTCCCCACACGAGCAGACTGCTGGGCTCCCGCACGCTCAAACACACCACGACTCGTTACCTGTTGACGGTTCGTCTCTTGGAGATAAGAGTGGAGAAGTTTGTGGACACACACGTGGATGAGTTTGTCCACCGGCCGTCCAGTTGGAACTTCAGCGTGTGTGGCTGATTCACGATACGAGGAAACTCGCCTCCCTCGGCAGGAAACAACAGTCAAGCGCACAGACTGATTTTTCAAAATAAAACTTCAGAAAACAAATTCTTCCAGAAGATGAGTGAGTGAGTTACAGTAAGCTTTACTGTGACTCCAGCTGAGACGTGGGTCTAGTTGACACAATGACCGGAGCGTCTCCAGCTTTCCCAGAGGAGAGAAGCAGGTTATGAGCTAGTTCTCCCCAAAAGCACTAAAGGGAAAAGCGGAAGTCTCCCTATATATGGGAGGCGTGACTACTGGCTGGTTTTAACAAAATAAGAGCTGGGTTTTCATCTCATAGGCAGAACTGTCTCTGACGGACAACAGGAAAACTGTTTACAAAATCGGCCAGATGGCCTGCTTGTGAGCACAGAGAATATTATGTCTAACTTCATAGACAAAACAGAGAAGGAAGTAGCACAGCCTTTACGTCCCAGATTCAGAACCTGCTTGTTCTTGCAGAAATAAAACCAGCAGAAGGTCAAAGCTCATAAAAGTAACAGATCATCATTAAAATGACAAAATATACTGTAGATTAGGGCTGGGCGATAAGGCTCAAAAATTATATCGTGATATTTCAGAGTATATCACGATAACGATAAATTTCGTGATATAACCCAAAAAATAATAAAAAATAAAATAAAATGTATTTATTTGACAAAATTAACTTAACATGTTTCTTTGCAGTATTATATAAAATTATGAAAAACAACAAGGGCTAATTTTACTGAAATTACTTTATTTAGTAAAGTATTTAGTCTCCAAGTAAAACTACACCTGCACTTTAGTTTTTGTGGTGTGTTTTTTTATTATTATTATTTTGTGCAGACTTTTTCAATCTAAATAACAGATCATTTTTAAAGTGCAGGTGTAGTTTCCTAAAACAACTAGCCTAAATAAAATGAAGCTTAAGATTTTTGTGAGCATAAATGAAACATACAACAAATTATATGATGCCTTTAAATGAGCTGTAACTTCTACAAGTTGATCAGCCTGGCTCTCGCCTTCCTGCACAGCTCCGCTCAATTCTCATTTCCCTTCACTGTCCGAAGCAAAGTGAAGGACAAGGGTCTGGTTTTAACCAGGCTACAAGTTGATCAGCTGACCTTGAAACTTGTTCGTGTTTCAGCTTCATCTGTTCATGCAGGAATGTGTGATTCATTTTTTTAACTGAACTGTGTCTAATGGATGATGGAGTGACTGTGGAGCCGCGCGTGTTTAGTTGAGGTGGACACGCTGCACCGCGGCTCGATCCTCGGAGCGGGGCAGAGCGGGGCGGGGGAGGGGGGACAGCTGTCTGTGCCGCAGAGCAGGGGGAGAGAAGAGACGCGCGCGTTGTTTTTAACATTTTAGCAGTAACTAATTAGCGTTTTACACCACTACAGACTGTTGGAGGGGAGGTGCGCAGTTGTTTAAAGCGCTCGGGTGTTAAGGGGCGGGGCGCCCTGACGTATTACGTCATGAAATTAGCATATCATGATATAAGTTTTTTGCCCGGGCAAGCTTTTTATACCGGTATTACCGGTAACGATATGATATGGCCCAGCCCTACTGTAGATCAATTCTGAATTACACACATTAAAGAGAAAGTTCAATCTGATTAATTAGTGTCCATTAATTCATAATAATTGTAACAAATATAAGTGTCCACTCGTCTCCTTGAGGGCTTCAAGAAGGTGTAACACTTAGAGTTTCAGAGAGATGCAGAGAGGTGTACTTGAAGGTCAAGCCTACAATATCAGAGATGAGGTGTATTACTACAGTTCCCCTTTTTGGAAGTCATCGCCTGTCCTTGGAGATGAGTTCCAACACGAAAGGATACCACCGAATGTCTCTGACCTCTATGTAATCCAGCAAGTGGAGAAAAAAAAAGTCAAAAAAAGTTCAAAATTATACTCCCATAATGTTTTTGGAAATTCCATACTGTTCGTAGGTAATCCCATTGCGGTAAGCTTTCAATCCTTTGGAAAACATAGTCTGTTAACCCATGGAAAACTGAGTCTGTGATCCTTTGGAAAACAAAGTCTTATAATCCACAACGGTAAATCCACAACGATGGGGGTTATTGATTTCATCAGCAAGAATGGTTTTTAATCAGCATGTAGAGGGGATCCCTCGATTGAAGCAGAGGAGGCGGGCCTTGGATGAAGGTTGAAGACCAACGTTGGATCAGCAGGTCCCCACATCGAAGGTTGCAGGCTGGATGGCTTCCAGTCGGTGCCACCCTGGTTCAATGTGTCATGCAATTATGTGGTTTTAGGTGGGCTTATGATTGGGATTCTACATTAAGCCTTACCTATATGCACCTGGTATGTAAGCTATCATGGATTAGATCAGCTACAATTACCAATTAAGGGGTGGATCAATGCTGTAAAAATCAGATATAGGGATCTATACCTATAGAAATGTGGAGGGCTTCTGTAACGAAGGTCTCTTCTTTCAAACTATTCCTCCATTCATAATTTAGTTTAGGTTAAACTAAAATAAAAAAAATGAAATGTTAATCAACCATATCAATGTGTACACAAGTGCTCATTGATGATGTACAATAAATCTGGTTCAGATCAGATGATGTGTCACTGAGATATAACTATAGAAAATGATGTAGGGGGTGCACTGGAGTCAAATTTTACACACAAAAAATCAATGCGTTTAGCACTGCTCCCTGATGACGCACAATAAATCTGGTACAGAATGAACACATGGCTCTTGCAGCGTGTGTGTGTGTAACTGCACAACCCATTGAATAACCTAAACAAAGTTAAATCACAACATTTATATACTCAATACTTAATACAATTTGACTAATTAGTCATTCTTAGTTCACACACCAATAATAGTTAAGTATTAGATTATGTTAACGCTTTAATATAGACCAGTAGAGTCAAAGTGAACAAGCTTGATATTAGATGTAACTTTGGTATCATAAATTCTCCGTTATCAGCTAAATGAATGTGCCTACAGTCTACGGCCTTCACGTTACCATGGTGACAGAGGCTGCTCATGAGTGGCTGACACACAGTGTCACTCAACACCTAAACCAATTGGAAGTCGGTCCGCTTCGGAGGGAGTGGGACTTGACAGAAACCTATAAATAACAGCGATAACAAAGGTTCGTTGAACAAACTTCCAGTACCAGATACAGAAAGGTTCGCTTAGTTTGTTCCTCAGAATGCATTCTGATTTATCATGTAATATCTGCATACTTTGACTCTTTGCTCAATTAAATATTTTATACTAAGGTTAAGCGGCTGAAATGAGTTTTCTCCGCAGGGTGTCTGGACTCTCCCTTAGAGATAGGGTGAGAAGCTCGGTCATCCGGGAGGGACTCGGAGTAGAGCCGCTGCTTCTCCACATCGAGAGGAGCCAGTTGAGGTGGCTCGGGCATCTGGTTAGGATGCCTCCTGGACGCCTCCCTGGTGAGGTGTTCCGGGCATGTCCCACCGGGAGGAGACCCAGAGGAAGACCCAGGACACGCTGGAGGGACTATGTTTCTCGGCTGGCCTGGGAACGCCTTGGGATTCCCCCAGAGGAGCTGCTCCAAGTGGCTGGGGAGAGGGAAGTCTGGGCCTCCCTACTTAGGCTGCTACCCCCGCGACCCGACCCCGGATAAGCGGAAGAAAATGGATGGATGGATGGATGGATGGATGGATGGATGGATGGATGGATGGATGGACTAAGGTTAAGCTTCCTGAATTCTGTGCTCGGACCATTTTGAACACCCCAGAATCCTTCGACAGCATACACAATATTACTCTGTTTGTTTTGGGGGACTGGATCTTTGGGATGAACCAGTCTTTGCCGTAATGTATTTTAGTGTTCAAAAACCACTGGGACGTTGTGTTTAGAAAATAAACATCTCAGTTTCTCTGAAACTCCCGCAACATACAGAATAACCACTGGTCTGGGTCTGGGTTCTGTAAGGGAAACAAGGATTTCTTCTCCTCTCCCCTGCCTGGATCGTTTGCTCGGAAGAAACACATGTTTATGTCAAAATTAAACATCATCTTTACTTTTGCAGACTTCAAAATGCATGAACAAGAGAGAATTGTATAAGTATTTATCAGTGGCGGCCCGTGAAATTTCCACCGGGGGGGTTATTTCTAAAAAAAAAAAAGGAATATTAGGAAATGAAGGGGATAAGGCCACACTGCTCCTCCTGCATCCGAGGTTCGACTATCCGACGGACCCTCCTCTCCAGAACCCCTGAATAGACCTTACCAGGGAGGCTTAAGAGTGTGATCCCCCTATAGTTGGAACACACCCTACGGTCCCCCTTTTTGAATAGGGGAACCACCACCCCAGTCTGCCAATCCAAGGGAACTGCCCCCGATGTCCACGCGATATTGCAGAGTCGCGTAAGCCAACACAACCCTACAACATCCAGAGCCCTAAGGAACTCCGGGCGAATCTCATCCACCCCCGGAGCCTTGCCACCGCGGAGCTTTTTAACCACCTCGGCGACCTCAGCACCAGAGATCGGAGAACCCGACCCAAAGTCCCCAGGCTCCGCTTCCTCAGTGGAAGACGTGCCAGTAGGATTGAGGAGGTCTTCGAAGTATTCCGCCCACCGACTCACAACATCCCGAGTTGAGGTCAGCAGCACGCCACCCCCACCATAAATGGTGTTGGTCGCGTACCTCTTTCCCCCCCTGAGACGCCGGATGGTGGACCAGAATCGCCTCGAAGCCGTACGGAAGTCATTCTCCATGGCCTCTCCGAACTCCTCCCACGCCCGAGTTTTTGCCTCAGCAACCACCCGAGCCGCATGCCGCTTGGACTGCCGGTACCTATCAGCTGCTTCCGGGGTCCCACAAGCCAAAAAGGCCCAATAGGACTCCTTCTTCAGCCTGACAGCATCCCTCACTGCCGGTGTCCACCACCGGGTTCGAGGGTTGCCACCACGACAGGCACCAACAACCTTGCGGCCACAGCTCCGATAAGCTGCCTCGACAATAGAGGCGCGGAACATGGCCCACTCGGACTCCATGTCCCCCGCCTCCCTCGGAACGTGTTCAAAGCTCTCCCGGAGGTGGGAGTTAAAGCTCCGTCTTACGGGAGACTCTGCCAGACGTTCCCAGCAGACCCTCACAATACGTTTGGGTCTGCCAGGTCTGACCGGCATCCTCCCCCACCATCGGAGCCAACTCACCACCAGGTAGTGGTCAGTTGACAGCTCCGCCCCTCTCTTCACCCGAGTGTCCAAGACATGCGGCCGCAGATCAGATGAGACGACAACAAAGTCGATCATCGAACTGCGACCTAGGGTGTCCTGGTGCCAAGAGCACATATGGACACCCTTATGCTTAAACATGGTGTTCGTTATGGACAATCCATGACGAGCACAGAAGTCCAATAACAGAACACCACTCTGGTTCAGATCAGGGGGGCCGTTCCTCCCAACCACACCCCTCCAGGTCTCACTGTCATTGCCCACGTGAGCGTTGAAGTCCCCCAGTAGAACAAGGGAGTCCCCAGGAGGCGCACTCTCCAATACCCCCTCCAAGGACTCCAAAAAGGGTGGGTAGTCTGAGCTGCCGTTTGGTGCATAGGCACAAACAACAGTCAGAGCCCGTCCCCCCACACGTAGGCGAAGGGAGGCTACCCTCTCGTTCACCGGGGTGAACCCCAACGTACAGGCACCAAGATGGGGGGCAACCAGTATGCCCACTCCTGCTCGGCGCCTCTCACCAGGGGCAACTCCAGAGTGGAAGAGTGTCCAACCCCTCTCAAGGAAACTGGTTCCAGAGCCAGAGCCATGCGTTGAGGTGAGTCCGACTATTTCTAGTCGGAAACTCTCAACCTCACACACTAGCTCAGGCTCCTTCCCCACCAGAGAGGTGACATTCCATGTCCCAATGGCCAGCTTCTGTAGCCGAGGATCAGACCGCCAGGGTCCCCGCCCTCGGCCACCACCCATCTCACATTGCACCCGACCCCTTTGGCCCCTCCCACAGGTGGTGAGCCCATGGGAAGGGGGACCCACGTCTCCTCTTCGGGCTGTGCCCGGCCGGGCTCCATGGGTAAAAACCCGGCCACCAGGCGCTCGCCAGCGTGCCCCACCTCCGGGCCTGGCTCCAGAGTGGGGCCCCGGTGACCCGCGTCCGGGCGAGGGAAAACTTAGTCCATTAATTGTACTCATCATAGGGGTTTTTGGGCTGCACTTTGTCTGGTCCCTCACCTAGGACCTGTCTGC
>JBBPBX010021104.1:0-17156 GCA_038048925.1 Garcialebias charrua | reverse complement strand
TATATATATATATATATATACACACATATATATACAGCATACATATATATGGTGGGCATAAATACAGTACAGTAATATTACATTCACAAAATACTAACAATAATATGTTCATCTTACTTGTGAAAAGTTATCCCCCGGTCCCTGACATCAACAGTTTTCCGATTTGAACACGAATAAGCCGAGCAATGCGGAGGCATCTCTGTTGTTTTGGTGCAGCAAGGTTCGAGGGTGACAACTCCAAGATGGCCGCCCTAAATCCTGCGCCGGAGCAGGCTATGGGGTATCTAGTATTACATATGATATCTATGACTGAAAGTGCTTGTCAACCTGTGCAGTTTTTTAAATGTCCATGTCCTGACTTGGTTTCTATACCCACGGTTGTATGGACGCCTTTCTGTATGTTGTCCACGTTTTTGAATTACTGGTATGTTATTATTTATTTTATTATTATTATTTGTTAGTTGTTTGTTTATGATTTATTTATTTTATTATTATTACTGTTTGTAGCAGCAGGATGGGGATAGATAAGGAGGGGTATGGGGAACAGGAAGAAAAAGAAAATATGTCATGCCTGTTTTGTTTCTGTTTTCACGAACTGTTGTTAATGGATGCTTGAATAAAATTATTTAAAAAATGACTAGAATCTCCCATTTACAATTAATACAGTATAAAGTTCTCTATAGAGTACACTATACAGGTCAACGAATGTTTAAGATGGGATTTACATCAACTAACAATTGCTCACAGTGCACAAGCAATATACCTGATGATTATATTCACGCACTCTGGTTCTGTCCACCCGTTCAGAGGTTCTCGGTCCAGGTATGTTAGGACTTGTCTAAATGTCTGAAATGTAATATTCCACTCTCTCCATCTGTTTGCTTATTGGCTATCCTTGAAGATGGTACACTAGAAAAAAAAATAATCTTGTGTGATCTTCACTGCCTTTTGCATAGCAAAGAAAACTATTGTATACTCTTAAATTGGAAAAATAAAAATAATCTTAGCATTAATCAGTATAAAAATCTTCTGTTAGAGCATATTAGTCTGGAAACAGCATCTGCCGACACATCGGATCAATTTCTTTGGCATTCTTTGATCGGCTCCGTTACATAGTGGGGGTGGGGGGTCTGGGGTCTAGCCTTGTGAGGCACTGGGGCTGATGGGGGGTGTCGGGGTTTGGGACGCCGGGGGTTGGGGCTGTTTGGGCGGGGAGGGCCCTGCCTTCAACCTGGGGAGGACCTGGGTGGTTCTGGTGGATGTCTGCTGGGGGCTGCATGCGGGGCCTCAGGTGGTCTGTGGCGGCGGTCATGGGTCGCCGGTCGGTGGCCCAGCTGGGCTGGGGTGGTTTCGGGGTGGGCGCCGGGGGCTTGGGAATCTGGGGACGTGTCGTCCCTGGGCTTGGCCCTAGTGGGGGTGGGGGATCTTGGGTTCTGGCGGACGGGTAGCCTGGCTTGGGCTGGCCTGGGCTCTGGTGTCCGACACTGGCCAGGGGACCCTCGGCTCGCTGGTGGGTTCGGGGTTCGTGGGCTGGGGTGTTGGGGGTTTGGAGGTGCCTGGTGACCCACGGGAGGGGGCAGTGTGAACCAGCCTGGGTGTCTAGTGTGTTATACGGTCTGACAGTTGTTAATATGAAGGGTGGGTGTAGTATTTCTTCTGGGGTGGGTACTGGTTGGATGTCCTTGATGACGGTCTGGGACTATGCTTGGCCGGATGGCTGGCCCTTTTCTATGGTGGGGGCACGCTCCCGGTGCTCCCTGGCTCTCTCGGTGGTTGGACGGGCACTCTTGCCGTGTCGTCCATGTGGGATTTTGTGTCCTCTTGGGCGGTGGGCTAACTGCGGTTCGTAGGGGTCTTGGCGGCCCTGGTGGGTGTGGGCTGATGGTCCCGCTGCTGGCGGCCCTCATGGCCCTGTTCCTCTCTGGTCTGGAGCTCATGGGCCTGGTGGTCGGAGAGGTGTTTTGGCCTTACTCCTTGGGTGGACCGTAGCGAACTGGGGGGGTATGTAGCGTCAGCGGGGGAGCTGACTCGCTGTGGGAGCATTTGTTCCTGCAGTTATTTTCTCCCCATCCCTCACCGCGCACCTCCGCCCTCTTCATTTCAAATTAATACATGTAGGGATTTTGAGACTTGGGTGTGCTACAACGTTTTTACATCTCTGTTGTGCAGTACCACCTGGGACTCAATTTTATTATACACCTTAGACATTCACTCATAAACATCCTCATAAAATTCACATATAGGAAATTGGGGTGAGCACTATGGTTATGGGTGGCGAGATGACACCACTCTCGCCTCCTGTGCCTGTGCTCACTCACAATTATGCATTTAGACAGTAAGGGCTTGGGTTAGTGTTGGGGTGGAGAGGAAACTGGCATTAAGTCAACCTTTGCTCCTTCTCTTTCCCTTTTTTAAGTGCACTTTACAACATACATCAACAGCACATTTGGGGATGGGGGTGTCTGTGTCGGGGTCTATGTTTGTTAAAGGGGACCACAGATGCAAAATTCACTTTTTAATGTTTTTTTTACTCTACTTTGGGTATTTACTTCTTTAAAAAACAGTCCTAGGGCCGAAGAAATGCACCCAGTGGTATATTTACTCTAAGTAGATTTATTTTTCTGGGATATAAACGTCTCGTTTTCAAATCCTCGCGCTTGTGACGTCACAAGCGCCAGGACAACCCACCCCAAACCTGAATCCAGCCCCTCACCTAGCAACCCCTGGTTAGACTCAACCCACTTCAGTATAAAAGACGTGACGGTTGTTTTTCATGATTTCATCTCACCTTTTGTTTAAATGTTCTTAATTTCATGTGTACAGCACTTTGTTGCAGCTGTGGTTGTTTTAAATGGCTTTATAAATAAAGTATAATTGTTATTTTTACATTTTAGTTCAATTTTTAGCGTATTAGCGATCGCTCCCAACGCGCAGCCGGCAGAAATAAAACGAGCAGACCGCCGGCGAAGGGACCATCTGCGGGCGGGAGCTGCTGGGAACTGCTGGCTTTTGAGGACTGTGTGGGTCCGGTCAGAGGTTGCCTCATACGGATAAATTAACTGGAGACACTCGGTGAACTTTGGACTGGAGCATCGATCGCTCCCAAAAGCGCTGCATGCAACGAGCGGAGCTGGCGGTGTGCCGGAGGAGGAACAAGCTAACATTAGCCTCGGATTCGGGTGGGCTAATGCCTAAAGGGAGCAGCAAATGGCGGCGCGCGCAGACGGCTTTCGGTAAGTTATCTTAAGCTAATACTAACAGTAAGTCAAATGAGTAATAAAAAAAGAGCTAATTTTAAAACAACAACAGATTAGAGATACAGAGGGCGGAGTTAATGTAAACAGATTTTGGAAGGGCGTGGCCTTCAGAGCTCATTATCATAAACAGCCTGTTCAGAACGGAAATGAGAAAAGGCAGAACTAAAAAGGGGATATCTTATTATCTAATAATTATTTTGTGCATTAAATTGAATGAACATGGTCTGGATAGCCCACAGACATACCATAAAAATGTATAAAACCAATATGTGGTCGCCTTTAATTTTTTTCCCGCCCTGGTTCCCTGGCGGCCATTCTGGGGATGGGGTCCAGTAGGATGGCAGGCCGTCGGGTGTTGTCCTGGACTATGGGAGGGTTGGGGCCTGAGGGTTTGCGGTGGGCGGGGCTAGCCTTGCGCTCTCCCTTGGGGCTACTTGGGCTCGGGTGTCCTGTCCTGCCGGCAGGTTGGGCCAAATCTTGGATGTCGGCTACTCTCCACCCCAGAATGAATGTGCCTACCTCCTAGGTTTGTGTGTGGGCTGTCCCATGTAGGGGGCAGGTACATGTTTTGGACCTGGGGGGTATAGTGTGCATCGGGATTATGAATGGAACATGTTGTTCTTGTTTGTATTTGTGTGATTGAGGGTGAGGGTGGGTCTGAGTGAGTGTGTCTGTATATGAATGTTTAGTTGTCAGGCTGGGACTTAGGTTGCCCTCTCTCTGATACATCTGAGGTTACTTGGTGTCGTGCTCCTGCCACGTGGCCCCCTAGCGGGGTATGCCCTTGCCTGCCAACGCGCTTGGGGCCCTCGGCATCGAGGGTTGGGCACTTGGGCGTATGTCGGCCCGGCTTGGTGGCTGCCTGGTGGGGCTGGGGTCCTCTGGTCCTATCAGGTCTAGGCCTGAGGGGTGGGCATCCCTGGTGCCTGGGGCTACGTCAGTGTGGCGGGCTCCGGTGGGGTCCTGTGAGTTTGTTGCTGTTGGCCCCTGGGGGTCATTGTGTGTGGTCGCTGGTAGGGCTCTCCTGGTTCTACCCTGTGGTCAGATCTGGGGGATGGGTGAGTGGTTCGTCCTGTTCGGGTGGCCCTGGGGGCTCTGGGCTTGGGGTCCTTGTTGGGGTCTTGGGCTCTGGTATCCCCATTTGTCTGCCTCTGGTCTTGGGGGCGGATCTCTGATGTCTCATGGTCACTGTTGAATGTTCTATTAGAGAAGCCTTACTCATTTATGCATGCTTACAACCACACACTTATAGATGCAGGGACACACACGCAGGTATCGTATGTAGATATGTAGATGGGTATATGACTGAATATGAATATATATGTGTTTATGTATGTATATGTATGTATGTATGTGTTTATATATGTATATATGTACTGTATTTTCCGTTGTATAGGTTGCACCTGTGTATAGGTCGCATTGTCCAATTATTATCAATAAATTGGAAAAATCCAGAAATAGGTCGCACCGGTGTATAGGTCGCACCTACGCAGAGATGGGGACTCAAGTTTGGGACTCGGACTCGAGTCGCACTTAAGTCGCAAAAACAGAGACTTCAGACTGGACTCGGACTTGCATTCAAAAGACTTCCAACTCGACTCGGACTTGCATTCAAAAGACTTCCAACTCGACTCGGACTCGCCATTTGAGACTCGTGAATAGGGTTGGGCATCGAGAATTGTTCGGTACCGGGACTAACTGTCGGTTTTCCCGAAATCGTTCAAAATATTAATTTGCGATTCCAATGTTCGATGCTAGTTTAGTTAGCCGACCGGAAGTAGCCGCCGCCGAAAACCAACGAAGAAGAATCCACCGGAAGTGTGCCTCCGGGATTGAAAGCGTACTACTTTAATAAAATGACCAGTCAGGTCAGTGCAGCACTTGCAATAATTTTCTATCATGCAAAGGAGGGTGGAGAAGTAAGATAGTGTCCCGTCTTTGACGCGCTCCACCAGATTATTTTCGCTTCGTATCCGACCGGAAGTACAGAGTGGTCCGTCTGCAAAACGCTCCGCCGAACTTTTCGCTAATCGCTACCTCTTCGGCTCCATCAGGTAAATAAATAAACTATCCACAGTATTCCTACGCCCCATGATGCTTTGCGCGAAATGTGCACACGACTTCCGGTTGACCGGAAACACCGTTTGTTTACATGCGAGTAATACAGTTGAAGACAGTCCAAACTTTGTTGTTTTAGTTCATTAAAAATGTGGGAACACCACTCGTTTTGTTAAAAGAGGAGGGACAAATAAAAAGAAATTACAGATGTTACCTGATCGCGCAGACATAATTTAAAAATACATAAATAGCGAACGCGTTTGCTCCGGCCTCTCGGCTAAGGTTTGTTAGCAGCTATCTCGGCTAAAAATACCGGTCGCGTCTGAGATCTATCGTTTTAAGACAGTAAATCTTCCAAAACTCTCATTAATAAACCCTCCCCGAATAAAAAGATGTTACCTGATCGCGCAGACATAATTTAAAAATACATAAATAGCAACGCGTTTGCTCCTGTCTCTCGGCTAACGTTTGTTAGCAGCTATCTCGGCTAAAAGTCACGGTGTTCTGTAACACCGGTCGCGCCTGACATATATCATTTTAAGACAGTAAATCATCCAAAACTCTCATTAATAAACCCTCCCTGAATAAAAAGAAATTACAGATGTTACCTGATCGCGCAGACACAGCCATAGAGTAGGATGCAGGAACACTCTTTCTTTGTTTTGGGTCCGTGTTGAAAACACTGTTGTTTTAGCCAAAGATTTAGCTTGGTCCGGTTGTTGGTGCAGCCGCGAACAGCACAGCAGGTACCTGAACCCCGGTAGGACATTTCAGTAAACGTTCCGTTTAAACAAAAGCTGTGTTTGCTCCGATAAAATGAATGAAAATAACTTTCAAAAACACCCGCGATCCATACTCCGCCTATGGAATACAGGCACTTCCGGTGTCAGACAGGAAGTACAATGCACATTCGCTTCTACAGTGACACCCTCAGGAATACTGTGGATAAACTAGTCTCATACCAACATTAAGGCAGCTAACAAGTTATACTCCGCTTAAAGCGGTAATTCAGCTCAAATACAAACACGATGCTAACGTTAGCTCGTTTTTTTTCTTAGACAAACGACCTGAAATGGCTTCACAGTGTTCACCAGTGACTGTCCAAGGTAAATACGTCAGTGTAACCGAGTGCCACAAAACAGTTACAGCATATGTTGTGAAAAGGTTGCATCCCTTTTCAGATGTGGATTCAATTCAACCATGGATTGCACTTACATTGCACTCAAATCCAACACTTATTAACATTCTTAATTCATTTAAAGTTCTCTGTGTCTTTTAAAATGTTTTAATGTCTCTAGTTTTCATTATTATATAATTTCTGTTTATGTTCTCTTTCATTCCATTATGAGTGAATGTCACAGTTTGAAGAATTATTGAATAGGTTAGTTAGGCAATAACAACAGAGCTAATAATTGTATACATTCTCAGTCTTAAAAATGATTTAATAATCTCTTTTTACTGATAATACTGATAAACCTGTTGTTTGTTTAGGAACTTCCTGCAGTCTGTCCAGAAAGTCTCCACTGGAGGAACTTTTTGCTGAGGAAGAGGCACAACATAATTTCACAGCTCCATGTCCATGAAGAAACAAATGGAGAGAGGGCTGCAGATACCAGGACATCCCACCAGCTGTTCTGTCTGAGGATCCTGCTGCTGTGGTGGAACCAGGTTAGCCCATCAGTGGGAGCTCAGTAACATGACTGCAGCATCAGACACTGGACAATATTACAATATATATATTAGGTTTTCAGAATCTGTTGGAATCCTGGCAAAAACCAATGCAGATTTGTTCCTGTCTTTGATTTTATACGTCTACCTTATAATGTTTTGCTAGTTTTTTGATACTTTGTTTAAAAAAAAAAAAAAACTTTCTTTTGTTTTTTTCTCTCTTTTGTTTTCTATTGTTTATTGTTTGTTTGTTTATTGTTTATTGTTTAAGGAAATTCTACCACTGCTGTTCATTGTTCTTTAGTTTTAGCAGGTCGCTTTCGTAAATGAGCCCATGAGGTTCAAAAGATTTACCTGACTAAATAAAGGTTGAATGAATTATATGTATAATAATAATAATACTGTATATGTTGGTGAGTCCTCCATGTTAGCTCTAATCTGCCCTGTGAGAAATTCATAGTAAGTAGTCATCCTGAAATAACTCTGGCTAACTACTGTAGCTTTTTTATAACATGGAGTTAAACTCAAAGCAGTCTCCTCAGATAAATAGTGTTACCATTATTTTTATATTAAAGTTTCTGTTAACTTATTATTTTTATATTTGATTGTTTCTGTTCAGTGCCCTGAGACAACTTGTGACTTGGAGCTATACAGTATAAATAAACTGAACTGAATTGAATTGAGGAGAGACATTTAATGTAATGTTTTGGCCTCTACATTCAGATAAAAATAAGCTGTAACGTGTAGTCACTGCCTAAAAGGTTGTTAGCAGCTGCTACAAACAAGCTTAGCGTCAGTGTGTTAACCTAATGTTAACCTGGATATTTTTAAAAGGAGAGACATTTAATGTCCATTGTTTGCGAATGAATAGCATACATTCATTCACGGTGTCACTCAAATATTAGGGACTTGACTTGGACTTGAGATCAGAGACTTGAGACTTGACTTGGACTTGACTTGGACTTGAGATCAGAGACTTGAGACTTGACTTGGACTTGCAAAAAATGACTTGTGAGCATCTCTGCACCTACGTCACCGCCGACGTAACGCGTCATCCACCGCTGACGTGACGCGTCACCGCTGAGACAACTCGGCAATATGGACCGAGTGTTTAGCTCTGCTGCTAATGTCTGCCACAGGAGCGCACAGCAAGGCTTTTAAGAAGGTTAACACGGTAAAAACAATGATTTGTTTGCTAAAAATTATAGCTGACATTATAGCACAAGGGTTAGTGGTTTATTAGCCGAGTGGTTTATTATCGGTAGCTATTTGCTAAAATATACACGGAAATAAAACGAATGCTAACAGAAGAGTCCGTCTCTCAAAACACAAATAAAAAATCAAATTTTATCTCAAATGTTTCATCCAGGCCAACATTTAGTACATTAAAGCTCATATAATTACACTCTGTAAGCAGACAAAATGTACACAGAGTAGTTTCGGAGCTATTTATAACGTAAACAGAAGTAAACAGAAATAAAACGAATGCTAACAGAAGAGTCCGTCTCTCAAAACACGAATAAAAAATAGAATTTTATCTCAAATGTTTCATCCAGGCCAACATTTAGTATATTAAAGCTCATGATCATATAATTACACTCTGTAAGCAGAAAAAATATACACCGAGTAGTTTCAGAGCTATTTATAACGTAAACAGAAGTAAACAGAAATAAAACGAATGCTAACAGAAGAGTTCGTCTCTCAAAACACAAATAAAAATTCGAATTTTATCTCAAATGTTTCATCCAGGCCAACAGTTAGTACATTAAAGCTTATATAATTACACTCTGTAAGCAGAAAAAATATACACGGAGTAGTTTTGGAGCTATTTATAACATTATAAACAGAAGCTAACCGAAGCTAATGTTAATAAAAGATAGTTTTTTTTTGTATCTCAAACATCTAATAAAGCTACTCACTTGTAAATGTCCATACAGTGATTACATTCTGTAAGTTTCAGAAATACAGTATCCACCGAGCGGTTTCTGAGCTATTTATAACGTTATAAACAGAAGCTAACTGAAGCTAAATCTCAGCAGGATAAGCAGTTCATGCATGCTGTAACTACATCAGCACAGCTCTCAGATGGTCATTATTGCATCAAGCTGCCTCTGAAAGATGACATGAGACCCCTTCCGGCACCAGAGACGGATGAAGAAAAAGACAGAGTCCCAACACCTCCCTCTCCTCCCAAGAAGAAAAAGAGTGAAACAAAGAAACGTTTTGCCAACTCAGATGAAGACAACCCTGTTCATATGAAAAAACACAAAAAGGAGAAGGCAAAGGAGGCAGGAAAGCATAAAGACAAAAGAAAAAAGGGAAAGAAAAAGAAAGCAAAGAAGGATGCTAGTGGCTCAACCAATCTGTTTGAAAAGTTTTTGCTAAACTGTGAAACTAAAGATCGAGCTCCTCGCAGGTCACCAACTCATCCACCTGCTGTAGAGAAAAGCAGCAGCAAGCCCACAAAGTTAACAGGAAAGAGTGAAAAGTTTTCCAAGCCTGTTAAGAAGTCTGCTACACAGAAACCAGACCACGAGAAGACAGAGAGGACCAAGCAACAAGAGGCTTCCAGACTGGACCATAGTTCTGGCTTTAGCCTGGACAGTGATGAGCGAGAAGAGGAATGCACGGGAAAAGCAAGACCTACAGATGATTTCAGAGAACGAAAGGAGAGGCCTGAGGACGTGCAGCATCCAAGCTGGGAGAAGAAAATATCAGCTGATGATAGGAGGAAGAGGAGAGAGGACAGTGAGCTTAGACTCTATGTGGTCTGTGATGAAGATCAGGAGCCACCATAGAGCTCTGATAAATTTGACAAGAGTCAAGCCACTTTGAGTCTTGGAATGGACCTCAACATGGACTGGATGACTCTGGACGACTTCCAGACGCATCTGAATGGAGAATAAAATTTTTCATTAAGAGACTGTTTTGTAACCAAATTAAGCAAGCTTTTGTTTGATAAGTTACTGAAATATGTATGGCTCCAATTTAAGTTGAGTTAATAATTGATATGTTAATACATAGTCAATTAGGGGCCGGAAAATGTAGGAGCCATATAAAGGATTTAAGTTTAAAAGAAATGTTTATTTTGTTGCCTGAATTGATTCTGTGAGTTACAGCCAGGTTCTATTGTTTGAAGAAAAATAAGCATTTGGAATTGTATGCTGTTGAAGCTTATGACGTGGTGCCTTCTGATTGGCTGTTGAAATGGGTATAAATAGGACGTAAGCATTCGTTTATTCAGTAGAAGTCTGGCACCCGAAGAGTAACACAGTCTTTTGACCGTCACTTTCTATTTGTTTTGAATCTGTATGCCTTTTTTTTGTGTATATTTTTATTAAGTTCAGTAAAGACACAAATATAATCGCTGGATTCAAGACCTCCTTTTTTGAAGAAATGTGTCGCGTATGAAAGAGCTTGAAGGGGCTAGATTAGTGAGAGCTTCTGCACTTACAGAAAGTATCTAGTATAGTGACCATAAAAACTGCCTGGCCCTCGCCTTCCTACCCAGCTCCGCTCAATTCTCATTTCCCTTCACTGCTCCGTCTGGGACTTCTCCCATAGACAAGGATTTCGCCGGTAGATTTTTGACCGGACCAATCAGAGAACAGAAGGCGGAGTTTCCGGACCAATCAGAGAACAGAAGGCGGAGTTTCCGGACCAATCAGAGAACAGAAGGCGGAGTTTTGAACAATGTCGATTTCATGCGCAGTTTGCCCTGCTCAAAATGGCTGCCTGCACGAAGGAATTTACAAGAAAACACGGTAAAAAACTATTATTTCTTTGCTGAGAAAAAATATATTTCTTAGCTGACATTATAGCGGAAGGGTTCCTGAGCTTAACAGTTCCTAAATCAATTCACAAAATGGTCAAATCTGCTGGATTTAAATTGTTTCGGTTTGACTTTTTCCAGACAGCCTCGGGTGCGCTACGAAAATAAATTATAAAAAATCGAATCTTATCTCAAATGTTTCATCTAGGCCAACAGTCAGTAAATTAAAGCCATATAATTACACACTGGTAGCAGAAAAAATATCCACCGAGTGGTTTCTGAGCTATTTATCTGAACAGTTAGCCTGGCCCTCACCAGGCTAACTGGACTGGACAGGCTAACGTGACGTATGTTGCAGCTCCGCGCAACATACGTCACAGCCAAACGTTAACGATTGGGTAACCTCAGCAGAGGCCACGCCTCCAGCAAGAATCGGTTCTCTATCCACCTTATTCTTGGGGGTGTCACTGTAGAAACGAATGTGCATTGTACTTCCTGTCCGACACCGGAAGTGCCTGTATTCCATAGGCGGAGTATGGATCGCGGGTGTTTTTGAAAGTTATTTTCATTCATTTTATCGGAGCAAACACAGCTTTTGTTTAAACGGAACGTTTACTGAAATGTCCTACCGGGGTTCAGGTACCTGCTGTGCTGTTCGCGGCTGCACCAACAACCGGACCAAGCTAAATCTTTGGCTAAAACAACAGTGTTTTCAACACGGACCCAAAACAAAGAAAGAGTGTTCCTGCATCCTACTCTATGGCTGTGTCTGCGCGATCAGGTAACATCTGTAATTTCTTTTTATTCAGGGAGGGTTTATTAATGAGAGTTTTGGATGATTTACTGTCTTAAAATGATATATGTCAGGCGCGACCGGTGTTACAGAACACCGTGACTTTTAGCCGAGATAGCTGCTAACAAACGTTAGCCGAGAGACAGGAGCAAACGCGTTGCTATTTATGTATTTTTAAATTATGTCTGCGCGATCAGGTAACATCTTTTTATTCGGGGAGGGTTTATTAATGAGAGTTTTGGAAGATTTACTGTCTTAAAACGATAGATCTCAGACGCGACCGGTATTTTTAGCCGAGATAGCTGCTAACAAACCTTAGCCGAGAGGCCGGAGCAAACGCGTTCGCTATTTATGTATTTTTAAATTATGTCTGCGCGATCAGGTAACATCTTTTTATTCGGGGAGGGTTTATTAATGAGAGTTTTGGAAGATTTACTGTCTTAAAACGATAGATCTCAGACGCGACCGGTATTTTTAGCCGAGATAGCTGCTAACAAACGTTAGCCGAGAGGCCGGAGCAAACGCGTTGCTATTTATGTATTTTTAAATTATGTCTGCGCGATCAGGTAACATCTTTTTATTCGGGGAGGGTTTATTAATGAGAGTTTTGGAAGATTTACTGTCTTAAAACGATAGATCTCAGACGCGACCGGTATTTTTAGCCGAGATAGCTGCTAACAAACCTTAGCCGAGAGGCCGGAGCAAACGCGTTGCTATTTATGTATTTTTAAATTATGTCTGCGCGATCAGGTAACATCTTTTTATTCGGGGAGGGTTTATTAATGAGAGTTTTGGAAGATTTACTGTCTTAAAACGATAGATCTCAGACGCGACCGGTATTTTTAGCCGAGATAGCTGCTAACAAACCTTAGCCGAGAGGCCGGAGCAAACGCGTTCGCTATTTATGTATTTTTAAATTATGTCTGCGCGATCAGGTAACATCTGTAATTTCTTTTTATTTGTCCCTCCTCTTTTAACAAAACGAGTGGTGTTCCCACATTTTTAATGAACTAAAACAACAAAGTTTGGACTGTCTTCAACTGTATTACTCGCATGTAAACAAACGGTGTTTCCGGTCAACCGGAAGTTGTGTGCACATTTCGCGCAAAGCGTCATGGGGCGTAGGAATAAGGTGGATAGGAGAAAGTCCAGACCCTAGTACGAAGCGAAGTGAAGGACAAGGGTCTGGTTTTAACCAGGCTAATAAAAACTACACCTGGACCATTAAAATTACATCTGGACCACATAAACTACACCTGGACTAAAGAAACTATGCCTGGACCATAAAAACCACACCTGGACAATACAAACTACACCTGGACCATAGAAACTACATTTGGACCACAGAAACTATGTTTGGACCATATAAACTACATCTGGACCATATAAACTACATCTGGACCATATAAACTACACCTGGACCATAGAAACCACACCTGGACCATAGAAACTACATCTAGACCACAGAAACTATGTTTGGACCATATAAACTACAACTGGACCATAGAAACGACATCTGGACCATAAAAACGACATCTGGACCATAAAAACCACACTGGGACCATAGAAACTTCTATAGTGACCATAAAAACTACACCTGGACCATAGGATCTACACCTGGACCATATAAACTACATCTGGACCACATAAACTACACCTGGACTACAGAAACTACACCTGGACTACAGAAACTACACCTGGACCATAGAAACTTCATCTGTACCACATAAACTACACTTGGACTACAGAAACTACACCTGGACCATAGAAACTTCATCTGGACCACATAAACTACACTTGGACTACAGAAACTACACCTGGACCATAAAACCTACACCTGGACCATAGAAACTTCATCTGGACCACATAAACTACACTTGGACTGCAGAAACTACACCTGGACCATAAAACCTACACCTGGACCATAGAAACTTCATCTGGACCACATAAATACACTTGGACTGCAGAAACTACACCTGGACCATAGAAACTACACCTGGACCATAGAAACTTCATCTGGACCACATAAACTACACCTGGACTACAGAAACTATGCCTGGATCATAGATGCTACACCTGGACCAGAGAAACTATGCACTATAATGACCAAAAAAATTACACCTGGACTATAGAAACTACACCTGGACTAAAGAAACTATGCCTGGACCATAAAAACTACACCTGGACAATACAAACTACACCTGGACCATAGAAACCACACCTGGACCATAGAAACTACATTTGGACCACAGAAACTATGTTTGGACCATATAAACTACATCTGGACCATATAAACTACACCCGGACCATAGAAACCACACCTGGACCATAGAAACTACATCTAGACCACAGAAACTATGTTTGGACCATATAAACTACACCTGGACCATAGAAACGACATCTGGACCATAAAAACGACATCTGGACCATAAAAACCACACTGGGACCATAGAAACTTCTATAGTGACCATAAAAACTACACCTGGACCATAGGATCTACACCTGGACCATATAAACTACATCTGGACCACATAAACTACACCTGGACTACAGAAACTACACCTGGACTACAGAAACTACACCTGGACCATAGAAACTTCATCTGTACCACATAAACTACACTTGGACTACAGAAACTACACCTGGACCATAGAAACTTCATCTGGACCACATAAACTACACTTGGACTACAGAAACTACACCTGGACCATAAAACCTACACCTGGACCATAGAAACTTCATCTGGACCACATAAACTACACTTGGACTGCAGAAACTACACCTGGACCATAAAACCTACACCTGGACCATAGAAACTTCATCTGGACCACATAAACTACACTTGGACTGCAGAAACTACACCTGGACCATAGAAACTTCATCTGGACCACATAAACTACACCTGGACTACAGAAACTATGCCTGGATCATAGATGCTACACCTGGACCAGAGAAACTATGCACTATAATGACCAAAAAAATTACACCTGGGCTATAGAAACTTCATCTGGACCACATAAACTACACTTGGACTATAGAAACTACACCTGGACCATAGGATCTACACCTGGAGGGTGTATTTGCGTTGGGTCAAATTGCTACCAATTCTGAACTTGGTTCTGGTTCTGTTGGAGGTTTATTCCTGTTCAAATGGAGTTGTTTCTTTCCACTGTCACCGATGTGAAGTCAGATTCAACACAATCTGTCGTCTTTCGTAACCAGATAATCTTAAAACACTTCTGTTTGACATTTTATAATGTTTGCAAATGTTTTTGCCTTTGGGTGTGAGTTAGTAAAATATCTCATAGGGTATATTTTAATGCCACTCTCAGAAGGTAAACATTGGCTGTACATCTACCAGTGTGTCTGTCCAATTCAAGATGGCTGCTAGTCCACATTGGCCAACATGAAAATGTCTCTAAGTCGGTCAGTTTTACAGACATGGAGCTAAAGTTTGGTGTGGTAGTAGCTGAGAGTGATCTGAGACCATATTACTGAGCTGAGAGTGAGAGCTCCACAGTCACTGGTTGACTTTAAACAAGGCTTAAAGACTTTTCTTTTTAAGCAGGCCTATTCTGCCTCTTGTTCACGAATGAGGGAAAACTGGAGCGTGAGATCGATAGGCGGATAGGTGCAGCGTCCGCAGTGAAGCGGGCGCTGTACCGGTCTGTCGTGGTGAAGAGAGAGCTGAGTCAAAAGGCAAAGCTCTCAATTTACCGATCGATCTACGTTCCCACCCTCATCTATGGTCATGAGCTTTGGGTTGTGACCGAAAGAACAAGATCTCGGATACAAGCGGCTGAAATGAGTTTTCTCCGCAGGGTGTCTGGACTCTCCCTTAGAGATAGGGTGAGAAGCTCAGTCATCCGGGAGGGACTCGGAGTAGAGCCGCTGCTTCTCCACATCGAGAGGAGCCAGTTGAGGTGGCTCGGGCATCTGGTTAGGATGCCTCCTGGACGCCTCCCTGGTGAGGTGTTCCGGGCATGTCCCACCGGGAGGAGACCCAGAGGAAGACCCAGGACACGCTGGAGGGACTATGTTTCTCGGCTGGCCTGGGAACGCCTTGGGATTCCCCCAGAGGAGCTGCTCCAAGTGGCTGGGGAGAGGGAAGTCTGGGCCTCCCTACTTAGGCTGCTACCCCCGCGACCTGACCCCGGATAAGAGGAAGAAGATGGATGGATGGATGGATATTCTGCCTCCACATGATTTTATCTTTGATCTTATCAAAAAAGGCGGTCAATACAGAACAACTGGACTTTATTTGTAACAAACAAGACGTTTCGCTTCTCATCCGAGAAGCTTTATCAATTAAGTTAGGAGACAGTGAGAGGGAGAAGTTATAACAGGACAAGCCATTGACACGCACCAACATATGTAAATTGGAAACTAACACCCCCACATACTTGGGATAACACGTACCTGTGACCCATTCAAAGTTCAGTGTGTGAAAACAGAGCTTACAGAAAACACACACACATCCTACTGTATGTAAAATGACAAGTCACACTTCACACATTGATAGCAGGGACCTGTCAAAGTCTTTGTTGGTCTGTTTGTGTGTGGGTGTCTTGTCCTTAGGATGGACCAGCCTCTGTCTGAGAGTCCTGCTGGGTTTGAAATGTATGTTGTGTTTGTTGAAAATCCTTCTGAAATTCTCTGATAGTCCAGCAACATAAGGGATGACAATGTTTTTTCGTCTGTTTTCGTCTGTCATCCCTTATGTTGCTGGACTATCAGAGAATTTCAGAAGGATTTTCAACAAACACAACATCCCAGTACATTTCAAACCCAGCAGGACTCTCAGACAGAGGCTGGTCCACCCGAAGGACAAGACATCCACACACAAACAGAGTGGTGTAATTTATGCAGTCCAGTGCAGCGAGGACTGTCCAGACCTATACATTGGAGAAACTAAACAGCCCATCCACAGAAGAATGTCTCAACACAGGAGAGCAACCTCCTCTGGACAAAACTCAGCTGTTCACCTCCACCTCACAGACAAGGGACACTCTTTTGAGGACCAGAATGTACATATTTTGGACCGAGAGCACAGGTGGTTTGAGAGAGGTGTGAAGGAGGCGATTTATGTAAAAAGAGAGAAACCATCGTTAAACAGAGGAGGAGGTCTAAGATTTCAACTTTCTAAAACTTATGGTGCGGCCCTGGGTTTGGTTCCCAGGCGTCTCACACCTGATGAGAACAGAGGAGCCTTGTTTGTGAATTAGACCAACAAAGACTTTGACAGGTCCCTGCTATCAATGTGGTGAAGTGTGACTTGTCATTTCACATACAGTAGGATGTGTGTGTGTGTTCTGTAAGCTCTGTTTTCACACACTGAACTTTGAATGGGTCACAGGTACGTGTTATCCCAAGTATGTGGGGGTGTTAGTTTCCAATTTACATATGTTGGTGCGTGTCAATGGCTTGTCCTGTTATAACTTCTCCCTCTCACTGTCTCCTAACTTAATTGATAAAGCTTCTCGGATGAGAAGCGAAACGTCTTGTTTGTTACAAATAAAGTCAGAGTCAGAGTCAGAGAGTCTTTATTGTCATTTGCACCGCATGTAGTACATGTGTTGAAAACGAGATTATGTACACAGGGTCCCAG
>JBBPBX010021103.1:0-40027 GCA_038048925.1 Garcialebias charrua | reverse complement strand
ATATATATATATATATATATATACACACATATACGTAAATAAATCTGGAAAAAAAATATAGGACATGTATAAAAGCTTCTGCATCAGTCACAAGGATCACAGTATTGTTGGACCAGAAGCTTCCACTGTAGCTGCTGGTGCCCTCCACCCCACCCTGCACCTCCTGTTTCCTCCTGCTCACTTGTCTAATCCTGCCTGAGCACATGGAGGTCCCTGCTTTAAATACGCTCGTGTGTAGAGGAGGGAGATTAAAAATGACAGGAGTGATTAGAGAGGCTATCAGGAGGACAGCTACTGCTGCTGGACCACGAACAAAGGATCCGACTCCCTGAGAGCATGAAACACATCCTCCACCTGTCTGCTGGATGGAAGTATAGATAGATGGATGGATGGATGGAAGGATGTATAGATATTCTTGCACTATTAAGACTTTATCCCTTTTCATACAAGTCTTCTTGAGTTCCTGCAGCTTTGCTCCACATGAAGCTCCTGCTGATGTCACCATGACGTTCAGATCAACTGAAATGTTTCTCGTTCATCGTGTCCAGTGTTTTCAGGGACAGAGCAGAAGTCCTCGCTGCAACCACGCTGTAGCACCTTAATTAGTTTAAAGGCTGTAATTGTGCCGGCTCTTCTGAGATTAGACCTGTGCTCCTGTGGAATCAAAGAAAATCCTCTTGCTGTTCGGGGAGGTGTGTGTGTGTGTGCTCTTTCTCGCTTCAGCCACACCTGTTTCAGGATGATTGCAATCACACAGAACATCGAGTCCAAAGGTTTTACTTATTGGAGAGAAAAGTGAACGTGCCACTGGTTGAAATGTTAAGAAAACAAGAGAGAGAGGAGAAACCAGCCAGGACGAGTCTGCAGGACCTGACTGAGACTGGAAGTCCTGTGGACCGATGGGCTGAATGAACCCAAGTGTCCAGTCCAAGACCTGCCAGCATCAGTCTGCTGGTCGGCCATGCTGCTTCACCAGCCTCTATCCTCTTTGGCCTGTGGCAGCTCTAATCTGATTTGTAAGCTTCTGCATGGCTTTTATGTAACAGCAGGGACGAGCCTGCAGCAGGAGGAAGAGCACATGATGTGAAGAACGACCATTTAAAGTGATAAACCCGTAACAACAGGCTCCAGCATTCTGTCACATTAAAAGTCCCTTCTTTAGGTATTTTAATTGAATATTTTATTTGTCTTATTCTCTCATCTGTTGTTGGACTCCAGTGATAGTCGCAGGATGTCCATCACTAACGTGTTCAAACACGAGTGCACATAATGTACATTAATAATTTAATGGTTGAAGTTTTTCATGACTGTAACTTATTTTTACAGTTTCAAAATGCTCAATAGAACATTTATGCTTTTTAAAATGTGTTTTATTTTGTTCTTTTATCAGACATCTGACCAGTGGTGATTGTATGAAGTGCTTCATAAACAGTGGCAGCCGGACCATCGGGGCAGGTGGGGTCAAAGCACAAGTAGTTCCTCCACTGTCCCTCTGGTCTCACCATCTGATGCAATGACCTCTGACTCGTCAATGTCTGCATCCTCCTCTTCCTCCGACATGTCGACATGTACGGCCCCTGTGCTCTCTCTGCTCTCCGCCTACTACCACAGTCTCCCCAGGGACCTCTTCAACCTCGTCTGCCTGATTCAGAGAGGGTGCAGGTGGACTCCACTCTGGCCCAGTGATTGGGTGGGGTTAGGATGCGTGAGAGAACTGGAGCGTGTTCTATTCACACAGGGAGAGCTGTTGGTCAGGCTACTTCTTCTTGTGCCGCTAACTAAAATACGGCACAAGTGTTTACTTATGCAGGTGCTTAAAAAAGTTAAAATGCATCAGAATGCAGGAAATGGCATCTACCGGTACTTTTATCAATTTTTTTCTGGGGGAAGACCCCCCACAAGTGTGCCCCCCCCCCAATGGTTCGACTCATTAGGTATATGGTATACGTCCAAAAAAGGCTTCCTGTTGATTTTTTATATTCCGTCTTCAGCACATGCCCGTGTGCTCGATAAAATTTCCATACACTGACACAAGTTGTCTAAAATGATGTCGTGTAACTTACGGGGCCTTTCGTTTTGTTCTGCAGTGCATTCTCTGTAGAAAGTGCAAAACTGACAAAAGTCTTTTTACGCAGTTCAGTCAAGTAAATTAGAACTGAAACTGGTCCAGGGAGTGGATGGAGTACGATCCAACACACATCTGTACAATCAGAGTAGAAATACAAGAGGAAAGAAATCCACATGTTTTCTTGTGTTTGATACAACACGACCAAACCTTACGGTGGCCAGAGAGCAGACCTTCTACTGTAGAGCATGACCCACAGTGATGGTCCCAAGTGTTCTATCACTTGTTTTATTGACATTTAATTCTGTTGCACTTTGTAGCACTTTGAGATTTTCATTAATGAAAAGTGCGTTATAAATTAAATTCATTATTATTATTATTATGGTCAACAGTCCAACTCTCACTGGAAACAAGCCTGACTTACTGCCGGCAATGCGGACCAAGCTCTGACACCGGTCGTACAGGGACCTAACAGCCCATATCAATGGGCCTGGTACCCCATACTCCCGGAGTACCCCCCACAGAACCCCCCGAGGGACGCGGTCGAATGCCTTTTCCAAGTCCACAAAGCACATGTAAACTGGTTGGGCAAACTCCCACGCACCCTCCAGGACCTGCTGAGGGTGTAGAGCTGGTCCAGTGTTCCACGACCAGGACGAAAACCATGATTCTGTTCATAACTTTTATGGACAGAATTTCTAGGCGCAGCCAAGGTGTTGAGAGGATCCGTTTTGGTGGCCTTAGAATCGCTTCTCTGTTTTTTGCAGATGATGTGGTCCTATTGGCTTCATCAGGTCGTGATCTACAGCTTTCGCTGGAGCGGTTTGCAGCCGAGTGTGATGCGGCCGGGATGAGGATCAGTTCCTCCAAATCCGAGGCCATGGTCTTGAGCCGGAAAAGGGTAGCATGCCCTCTCCGGGTCGGGGAGGAGGTCCTGCCCCAAGTGGAGGAGTTTAAGTATCTCGGGATCTTGTTCACGAATGAGGGAAAACTGGAGCGTGAGATCGATAGGCGGATAGGTGCAGCGTCCGCAGTGAAGCGGGCGCTGTACCGGTCTGTCGTGGTGAAGAGAGAGCTGAGTCAAAAGGCAAAGCTCTCAATTTACCGATCGATCTACGTTCCCACCCTCATCTATGGTCATGAGCTTTGGGTTATGACCGAAAGAACAAGATCTCGGATACAAGCGGCTGAAATGAGTTTTCTCCGCAGGGTGGCTGGACTCTCCCTTAGAGATAGGGTGAGAAGCTCAGTCATCCGGGAGGGACTCGGAGTAGAGCCGCTGCTTCTCCACATCGAGAGGAGCCAGTTGAGGTGGCTCGGGCATCTGGTTAGGATGCCTCCTGGACGCCTCCCTGGTGAGGTGTTCCGGGCATGTCCCACCGGGAGGAGACCCAGAGGAAGACCCAGGACACGCTGGAGGGACTATGTTTCTCGGCTGGCCTGGGAACGCCTTGGGATTCCCCCAGAGGAGCTGCTCCAAGTGGCTGGGGAGAGGGAAGTCTGGGCCTCCCTACTTAGGCTGCTACCCCCGCGACCCGACCCCGGATAAGCGGACGAAAATGGATGGATGGATGGATGGATTATGGTCAACAGCTTGTTTGTAACAGACCTGAGAGGCTGGATGAACAGTGTCAATCATTCATTGTTGAGCAGACACATCTGTACACACGACAGTGCCATGATTAAAAAACTGGTAAAAAAACAACAACAACAATGACGACGACAACGACAGCAGCAGCAACAAAAACAACAACAACAAGCTGTGTTTTAACATTAAAAGAAAAATACAATTTGTTCCAAAAGTAAAAACCTTATTTATGCCTTAGCTTTTCCACTAGTTCTTCCACATGTGGTTTAAAAGTTGGGGTCATTGATTAAGATGCCCAGATATTTATACACATGCACAAGTTCTCTGTTTCTACCATGACACATTTGTGTTCACTTGGACTTTTGCAAGTTTAAAATACAGGTAGTCCTACCATACCACTTTATTTATAGAGACTTAAACAGACACAAGGCCAACCAAAGTGCTGATTAGTGCTGACACATCAGTCCTTGACTTACGACGATTCGACTTTACGAACACGCTCCCATTGAAAAGCATTGTTCGAGTTACGCCGTTTATGCGCCTTTATAGCAGAAAATACAGTACCGAAACGAAACTTAGGGGCGCTTGAAACTTACAGGAGGGGGTTTCCACTGACGCGCTCAGTGGAAACTTACAGAGCAGGCAGACCTCTGGAAATACAGGAGGAGCGGAGGACAGCTGAGCAACGAGCTAACATGCTAGCAACAAGCTAACATGCTAACAGACGTTGCTGTAAACGCTGTGGACCTCGTGAAGCAAGCTGCCAAGCTCGGAGGTGCACGAGCTAACATGCTAACAGACGGAGGAAGAAATGACCAGCTCCCAGGAAGAAATTAACTCTTTTTTTCCTTCAATATGGCTCCAAATGAAAGTGGTTTTTGATAATTATGTAGGGTAATGTGTTAGGATAGGCTAAGTGCTTGGTAAAAATACAGTACTGTACGTATGAGGTGCCGTTTGGACATATTTTCGACTTATGGCGATTTTTGTGTTACAAACGGGCGTAGGAATGGAACTCGTTCGTAAGTCGGGGACTACCTGTATCTGCTTAGTAAAGGTGACCGTCATGTGCTATGTTGTTAAAACATGGAAGAGTAACAATTTATTTTAGACAGTAAATGTTGAAATACTGAATGATTTCAAAGAGACAATATGAGAAGATCTTGTATCAATAAAGCTTTTTATTTTTACATTCTGCCTTCTTGTGTCCTTTGTCCATTTAATGTGTTCGGCCTGAGCCAGCCGTAACATATTTTGGGCGCCTCGTCCGGGATCTTGAATCCTTTTTGACTCCTTGTCTGGATCTTGGATCCTTTTTGTGTGAGATTTCTTGAACAGCCCACGGTGCAGGTCTTTGCTGACTGCACTATAGAACAAATGTTGAGTGTGGCAGAACACTTCAACATTGATATAAGACGCCGCATTCATGAAAAACATTTTAAAGGTGAACTGCTGACTAAATTATTTATGCTTGACATTTTTCCTGAGGTAAATGATACAGAGCGTCTAAAGGAAAAGGAAAATGAAGCTGCTTTAAAAAGAAAACACGATGAACAAATAAGGAAAGAAAAAGAGCTTATTTTAGAGCAGTTCGAAATTAAAAAAAGAAACTTAATGATTAAACACCAAGCTCTCTTGAAAGAACAAGAGCTTGAGCAACAGAGACTTCAAGCTGCTCTGGATGAAATTAAGCGTCTTCAGGAACAAGAGGATTTGGAACGACTGAGAAGGCTGACAATTCAACATGCCTGTCATCCGGTGGTTACTGCACCAGTGCTTTGCACTCAAGCAGCCCTAGCATGTCCTGACTTTGATGCATCATCTGTGTCTATGCGGGTGCCTCTCACACCTCAACAGAAGGGGGCGCCTCTAGAACATCAACCGGAGGAAGAAGAGGATGAGTTTGTTTTGAGTAATAGCTTCCTGATGGACTGTGAAGAAAAACAGATTCCAGTGGAGGAAGTGAAACTCTTGCTTCATCTTCAGGAAGAAGATGACGTCGATCTCAGTGACTGTTTTTTACAGTTGTTTGACACTGAACTACTCCCAGTTCAGTCAAGTGAGGACCTGAAGATCTCAGAGGAGGTGAAGTCACACGCAACAAAACCTCCTGCTCTTTCTTTTCCTGTTCCAGCCACCGTGAAGAATGAGAGAGTATTGATGGACTATGTGAGACCATTGATTAGAACTGCAGCAGAACATGCTTTATTTTTGCTTGTGAGAGATGACAAGCTAGAGCCTTGTATTGTGCATGATTCTGCATCTAACACACTTTTCTGTATTTACAGAGTAGCTGAAATCAAAGCTGCTAAAACTGACAAAAAGGTGTTGTTACAGCCGACCAGAGAGAGCTGTCCAGTACTGACCAGTACTGAAGTGGAGGAGAACAGCTGCCCTCTGTCTACAAATGAGAGACAACGCTCTCGTTTTCTGATTAACCTCATCAAACATGGTGTTGGTGTTTGGCGGGTTGATAAGCAAAAGCTTTTTAGGATACAACCAGACCCAAGACGTCGTTTTGGTTTTAGAACCTTTTGAGTACCCTGCCCCAACTTGCCTTTTTTGTATGGTGTTATGTAGCCGGTGTCATCACAAGACTACATTTTTCCCCCCATACAAAACACTGGTGGTGGAGGTGTTACATATCCTGAGGAAGCTGCCAATGCTGACACCTTTTAGTTCTTATGTATGTTGACTGCAGTCATGCTTTTGTGTGGTTAATTAGTCTGATTGTGATCAGGCTTGTGTGTGTTCAGCCAGGAACACCTGAGAGCCACGCCTATATATACTTCAAGTTGACTGTGCTTGAATGCGGAGTGTTGTGAGCTCAGAGTTTGGTTGCTTTATTGCTGAGCTGTTTGAGTACTGTTTGGGTACTGTTTGAGTACTGTTTGGGTACTGTGGGGTGTTCTCCGCCCGCCCCTGCCTGTCTTGAAGTCTGATCTTCTGTTTAGAAGGTTCTTGGTGAGTAACTACTAGCTCATGTTTGGTCTTGACTGCTAGATGCACTTAAAGAGTGGCTACTAGCTCATGTTTGGTCTTGACTGCTAGTTGCATTTGTGTCAGCTCATTTGCTTGTGGAGTTTGACTGTGCTTGATGCACTTAGGAATGTTTGCTCATCATTTGACTTTTGTTGTGCTTAGTGCACTGGGTAGCTGAAGGCTGCATTGATGACATTAGGATCCTGCTAATGATAATTGATATCAGGGATGCTGACCTGTGTGGTTAGTTTAAGCTGGTTTAACCAGGAACATTATTGAGCTTGGAGCTGTTTGGAGCTTTTTGAGCTGTTTGGAGCCTTTTGGAGCTTTTTGGAGCTGTTTGGAGTTTTTGTTGGTTTGCCTAATGACAGAGTGAGATCGGTAGTCCAGTTATATCGTTTTTCTTTTACCCCTAGGGTCCCCTTTTGGTCAGGTAGTCCGTCTCCAGATAGGCTGCGACGGCCCTGTTTTTATGGGTTGGGCCGACGCTGGGGACGTTATATTCTTTTTGGCTGACTCACTCTTGTCCACCACTTATTTGTACTTTTGTCTGTCTATTTTTGCTCCCTTTTTGTTGCCCTGTGCCAGAAGACGGTGCACTCCGCACCTGGAGGGAGGAGTCGGGCAGTTTTCAATAAAGCTTTTTATTTTTACATTCTGCCTTCTTGTGTCCTTTGTCCATTTAATGTGTTCGGCCTGAGCCAGCCGTAACAATGAACCAGAATCAATAATTAAGTAAAAGATAAATCAGAGTGGGACAACTAGCAGACAAACAACAAGACAGGTAAATTTGTTTCTGAACAACGTTGCAAACAGGAGATAGTTATACAAAATAATCAATACGCACACTCTTCACCTCTCTGCAACATTCATCACACCCTTCACTCGCTCACACCAAAAACTAATCCTGCCCCGAGCTGGAAAGACCCAATAAAAGACGAGAAAATAGAACATCTCCATCAGACCGACATCCTGCACATTTCAGATTGATCATGTGCTCCGGTCTGCTAGGAGTAGATTTCCTGCTAAAAACAAAGGCCACGACAAAAAGTGACACACAGATCAGAGGAAAACTATTTCAGAACGCTGACGAGCCTTTACATTCACACAGGCCCCAACAGGGACGATACGGTACCAACGTATAATACTGACGTCAACAACTACTGGCAGATTATTTCTATTTAAAAGGTCAGTTTAAATTAAGACAAAGTTTATTTCTGCAGCACAAAAACAACCATAGTATAACAATCCTGTTATTTTTGTTTATTTGTTATTGAGGTAACATAATAGAAAATTAAACATATTTGGGTTTTGGAATGTTAACAGTTTATTTATTATATATGCAAAACTTCATAATCCTCCTGCTGAGAGTGGTGCATGTTGCCTTAAAAGTGCTTCACTAGCAGACGTTAATTTAATTACAATCACAGAGTTCTACGTAAATACCTGTGTAAAAAAATCTCCATTTGGATGAGAGTTAGTTGTAACCTGTTATTAACAAACTATTTCTCCAAAGGGACACTGCTCAAAGAGCTGTCTACAGCAGGTAACATTCATTGTTCATACTTTAAAACACGTAATTTTTTCCCCCCCATTTATAGATGGCCTCCCTTCACACCTTATAGCCATCCTCTCACTCCAATATGTATTTTTTTTATTTTTTTTATTTTTTATTTTTATTTATTTATTTATTTATTTTTTTATTTTTTTAGAGAGAGAAAGAAAGAAAGAAAGAAAAGAGAAAGTAAGACAACACAACAACAATTATCCACAAAAAGAGCACAAGGCAAACACACCAAACCTCCATCCACAATCCTGCAAAGCACATGACAGAACACAGCAACGAAACATACAAGCATAAAGACTAATAATATTCATGACCTTGCAGTAGAATTCTATAAATACACATACCCATACCTACAAATATATATACAGTATACATACATATACATTTATATTCATTCATATACCCATCTACATATCTGCATATATCTACATATACATCCCTGCATCCAATTGTGTGTGGTTGTGAGCATGCATAAGTGAATAAGGTTCCTCCAATAGAACATTTAGCAGCAACTGTGAAGCATCAGAGATCCGTCCCCCCAAAGCCCGAGACAGACGAAGGGGCGATCAAAGCCCAAGACCCCAGGAAGGACCCCGAGCCCAGAGTCCCCAGGACCACCCGAACAGGACGAGCCACTCGTCCACTCCCCAGATCCGACCAAGGGGAAGAACCGGACGAACCCCACCAGCGACCACACACATGACCCCCCGGGGTCAACCGCGACAAATACACAGGCCCCCGCCGGAGCCCGCTGCACCGACGTAGCCCCAGGGCCGGTCACCGAGGCTCGGGCACCGGGGACGCCCATCCCTCAGGCCCAGACCCGACAGGACCAGAGGACCCGAGCCCCACCAGGCAGCCACCAGGCCGAGCCGACAAGCGCCCAAGCGCCCAGCCCCAGATGTGAGGGCCCCAAGCACGCCCGCAGGCAGAGGAACACCTACCAGGGGGCCACGTGGCAGGAGCGCGACACTAGGTAGCCTCAGAAGTATCAGAGAGGGGGCAGTCCAAATCCCAACCTGACACTTAAACATTCATACACAGACACACTCATTCACACCCACCCTCATCCTCACCCTCAGTCACAGAAAGACAAACAATAACGACACGCTCCATTCATAATCCCGATGCACACTCTATACCCCCTAGGTCCAAGACATGTACCTGCCCCCTACATGGGGCAGCCCACATCCAAACCCAGGAGGTAGGCCCATTCATTCTGGGGTGGAGAGTAGTAGACATCCAAGATCCGGCCCACCCCGCGCCCTGCCGACAGGACAGGACAGGACACCCGAGCCCAAGCAGCCCCAGGGGCAGCGCACCGCCAGCCCCGCCCACGGCGAACCCGCAGGCCCCGAACCCCCCCACACCCTAGCACATCCCCTGACGGCCCACCCCCAGAATGTCCGCCAGGCAACCAGGGGGGTAAGAGAAAAATAAATAAATAATATATATATATATATATATATATATAATAAATACATAAATAAATAAAATTGAAATTAACAAATCAAGACCCCGACACACACACCCCCGTCCCCAAATGTACTGTTGTTGAGTGTTGTTGTAAAATGTACTTAAAAGAGAAAGAGAAGGAGCAAAGGCTAGCATTGTACCAGTTTCCCCTCCACTCCAACTCTAACCCAGGCCCTATTGTCTAAATGCATAATGTTGAGTGAGCATAGGCATGGGGGCGAGATTGATGTCATCCCGCCACCCATAGCCATAGTGCTCACTCCATTCCCTATATGTGACTTTTATGAAGATGTTTATGAATGAATGTCTAAAGTGTATATAAAATTGAGTCCCAGGTGCTCTGAACAACAGAGATGTAAAACCATTGCAGCACACCCGAGACTCAAATTCCCTACATGTATTAATTTAAGATGAAGAGGGCGGAGGTGTGTGGTGAGGGATGGGGAGAAAATATCTGCAGGCACAGTGCTCCCACAGCGAGTCAGCTCCCCCGCTGACCCTGCGTACCCCCCCCCAGTTTGCCAGGGTCCACCCAAGGAGCGATGTAAAAGAAACACCTCTCCGACCGCCAGGCCATTGAGCCAAGACCAGAGAGGGACACGGCCCCGGGGGCCGCCAACAGCAGAGCCAACAGCCCACACCCACCAGGGCCGCCACGACCCCTGCGAACCGCAGTCAGCCCGCCGTCCAAGAAGACACAAAATCCAACATGGACGACACGGCCAAGAGCGCCCGCCCAACCGCCGACAGAGCCAGGAAGCACCAAGAACAGGCCACAACCATGGCCCGCACATCGGCCAAGCATAGTCAAGGACCGTCATCAAGGACATCCACTTAATCCCCACCCCAGAAGAAATACTACACCCACCCTTCATATTAACAACTTTCAGAACACATAACACATTAGACACCCAGGCTAGGTTTGCCCACCCCCTCCCATTGGCCACCAGTCACGTCCCCAGACACCCACCCCCCAGCATATGAACCCCCAACCCACCAGCGAGCCGAGGGCCCCCGGCCAGAGCCGGGCACCAGAGCGCCAGCCAGCCCATAGCCCGGCGACCCGCCCGCCAGAGCCCAAGACCCCCGACCCCCACCAGGCCCAAGCCCGGGGACGACACGCCCCCAGAGTCCCAAGCCCCCGGCACCCGCCCCGAAACCACCCCAGCACAGCCGGGTCACCGACCGGCGACCCATGACCGCCGCCACCGACCACCCGAGGGCCCGCATGCCGCCCCTAGCAGATATCCCCCAGAACCCCCCCGGTCCTCCCCAGGTCGAAGACAAGGTCCTCCCCGCCCAAGCAGCCCCAACCCCCCGGCGCCCCAAACCCCAACCTCCCCCCTCCAGTCCCAATGCCCCACAAGGCCACATCCCAGACCCCCCACCCTCACTACGTAACGGAGCCGATCAAAGAATGCCAAATAGATTGATCCAATGTGTCGGCAGATGCTGTTTCAAGACTAATATGATCTAACAGAAGATTTTTATACTGATTAATGCTAAGATTATTTTTATTTTTCCAATTTACGAGTATGGTTTTCTTTGCGATGCATAAGGCAGTGAAAAGCATATAGGATGTATTTTTTTCTAGTATAACATCTTCAAAGATACCCAATAAGCAAACAGATGGAGAGAGTGGGATATTAAATTTCAAACATTTAGACAAGTCTTCACATACCTGTACCCAGAACCTCTGAACGGGTGGACAGAACCAGAGCGCGTGAATATAATCATCAGGTGTATTACTTATGCACTGTGAGCACTTGTTAGATGGTGTAAAGCCCATCTTAAACATTCGCTGACCTGTATAATGTACTCTATAGAGAACCTTATATTGTATTAATTGTAAATTGGAGATTCTAGTCAATTTAAAAGTATTTGAACATACTTGAGACCAAATTTTTTGTTCAAGGTTGATTGATAAATCTGACTCCCATTTTTCAACAGGTAGTGCTGTCGAGTCATCGATTCTAGACAAAATTAACACTTGAGGATTTAACAACTAACAATTGTGACCTTTTCTACTGAGACGTATCAACGTGAGCGCAGTCTGTGAATATTGGTGTCAACGTTACTGAAGGAAAGGCTGCGGCCGTAAAGAATAAAACAACCTTTCAGCATGCTCCAGGAATTTATCTCCATGTCGTAAAAGCAACAATAAAATAATAATTTACAGCCTGATGCTCAAAACTGTTTATGTTCATTTGGTTAAAACTGTAAAGATCCAATCCATCTTAATTTGTAAAGCACTTTACACACTACAGCAGATAAAACTGCTGTGCAGAACATTAAAACATGTCTTACACGATACAAAATACTGTACAATCAAGTGACGTAAATCCTGGTAATAAGAGCAATAAAATCTGATCAAACAATAACATTAAAATAAAGTCTACCAAAATTAAAGTCAGGTAAAAATAACCCTTTACAAAGTGTTAAAAGACAAGAAAACAAGTGTGTTTTAAGATGAGTTTTAAAATCAGAAACAGTAGTCCCTCGCTACTTCGCCGTTTAACTTTCGAGGACTCGCCCTTTCGCAGTTTTTCAAAGTAAGATTGAACACAAGGAGAAAAAATGAACTTTACGTGACACAAGATTATCAGCTTCAATATTACTCGCGTAATACGGGATACTGTACAGTAAAAAGTTAACAAAAAAATAAAATACTTTGGACAGGTTCATTCATTCATTCAACCTTTATTTAGTCAGGTAAATCTTTTGAACCTCATGGGCTCATTTACGAAAGCGACCTGCTAAAACTAAAGAACAATGAACAGCAGTGATAGAATTTCCTTAAACAATAAACAATAAACAAACAAACAATAAACAATAGAAAACAAAAGAGAGAAAAAAACAAAAGAAAGTTTTTTTTTTTTTTAACAAAGTATCAAAAAACTAGCAAAACATTATAAGGTAGACGTATAAAATCAAAGACAGGAACAAATCTGCATTGGTTTTTGCCAGGATTCCAACAGATTCTGAAAACCATTTAGAGAAGTCAAGGTCGAGAGCTTCAGATCTTTTTGTAAGATATTCCATGAAGCAGGAGCGGAGTAGGAGAAGGCCCTTTTTCCAAGTTCAGTCCTCACTGACGGAACACTGCAGGTGATCATGTCCTGAGAGCGCACGCTGTAGCTGCACTCACACAGCTACAGTGTGCGCTCTCAGGACATGATTACCTGCAGGTGCTGCAATTTTGTAGTTTTCTTTCAATAAGCCTACACTGTATACCCACTCGTAACTACAGGTACCTCCAGAGCAGGAGGCCGGGCAGCGACAGAGTCAGCCCGAGCAGAGGAGGCTTTTTTCGGACACATGAGCTGGAAACGGTCGGTGGACTCTCGGGAAGTGCCCCCCTAGCGGACAAAAGTGGTACTGCATAATTTTTTGCCAAAATGAAAAACTGTCATATCTGAGCCAAAAATTGGTCTAAGAATATGGGAAAAAATCCATAAACAGGTCTCACCTCTCTATAGTCGCAGAGCATGCAAATTAGGCAAAAAAACGCAACCTATAGTCTGGAAAATACTGTACATTTCCCAGAAGCCAATAGGGCCTTGCCCAGAAGCCTTGTTTCCTTCTGCTAAAGTGCTAGAGGGAAATATCCTGACGCCTGCTCAGTAATCCAGGAGAGGGAAAGTTTTGATCCGATCGGACAAAGTTCGGTGCTTATTCTTTCAGTGACTTCGTTGCCCAGTGGATGCAGAGCCGCATGGAAATCACTGGGAACCGGACCAGAACCGGAGTAGAGTCGGACCTCCAGACCCATCAGTGAATCTGAGAGCTGCTAGCCGGCCCACGAGGACCTCAGAGCAGGGATGCTCTGAGTCCCCACCGGGACTTTTATAATCTCTCTCTCGGACCCCTCAATCAGACCACCAGTCCTGCGCCAGCCACCCAAAAGTCCACCCACCCAAAAATGTGCTTCAATGCTCAAGGGATGCACAGAACCAGAGCGGAACCAGAACAGAACCGGACCCCTGGACTCATGGGTGAACCTGAGAGCTGCTAGCCGGCCCAAGAGGACCCCCGAGCAGGGGAGCTGCCCGTAGATCCGGCGCTCCCTCCAGAGCACATCACCACTACCACGAGCCAAAGAGCCGACCAGAACCGGCAGGGTGGGTCCACCGAAACAGAACCAAGTCGGAGCGGAACCGAGCCGCTACATTGCGGGGGGGGGGCATAACCCCCCCACAATAAACGAGGGACTTCTGTATTGTAGAGGTCTTGTCTGAGATGCATCTTATTCCACAGTTTAGGAGCTACTACAGCAAACGATTGACCCCCCACCCCCGAGCTTCAGTCTGGTTTTAGGGACACTGATCAGCTGGTCGACTGATCTGAGTGAGCAGGAGGAGGATGTGTAGCATTTCAGAGAGGTAGGGTGGGGCAAGGCCATAAAAAGATTTAAAAACAAATCATTCAAAATGGATCTTAAAATACACGGACAGCCAGTGGAGTGAGGATAAAATGGAAGAGGTGTGTGTGGCAGTGAAAGCCTCGCTGCAGCATGTTGGACCCTCTGCACATGGACAAGGGAGGAACCACTAACACCAGTAATCCAGATGGGTGGTAACAAAGGTTACTGTCTCAAAATGTGTTATTGGAATAATGGTTTTATTTTAGATAACTGTCTCAAATGACAAAAACTTCTTTTAACAACTGACCTGACCGGCTAACTAATTTAAGTTCAGGATCCAGTTCATCTCCCATTTTCCTCTCTTTAATAGCAGCGCCTCCATAAACCATCTTGACTTGGTTTTGTTAAAACTCAAAAAGTCATGTGCCATCCAGGCCTTTATGTCCTCAGATGAATATGAACATTGAATATTAATTTTTTAAGAGGGACATAAATCCTACTGTCATCTGCATTATAATAGAATGCAATGCAATGCTTTCTAAATGTGGGACCAAGAGGGAACTAGAGAGCAAACAAAAGTAGGTTTAAAACTGAGCATTGAGGGACTCCACAAAAAAGATGAGAAGAGGATACTGACCCCTCAAGACTAACAGAGAACATTTGGTTTGTTAAATAAAACCTGAACCATTTTATAATAATAATAATAATAATAATTTTATTTAAAAGCGCCTTTCAGGACACCCAAGGACACTTAACAAACAAATACAGTTCAAACATTATCAGTGACAAATTGAAATATAAAATACATAAAGGTTATAAAATACAAAATAATAAAAATACATTTAGTAAAGTTAATGATAAGCTAGTCTAAAGAGATGTGTTTTCAGAGCAGTCTTGAACAGAGAAAGGGAGGTGGTGTTTCGAAGGTCTGGCAGTAGAGCGTTCCAGAGGTGAGGGGCAGAGCAGGTGAAGGCCCTGCTCCCCATGGTGGAGAGGCGGGCAGAGGGTACATGGAGTTGTAGTGAAGAGGAGGATCTGAGAGAGCGTGATGGGATGGAGATTTGTAGGAGGTCAGATAGATAAGGAGGGGCAAGGTTGTGGATAGATTTGAACGTGAGGAGTAGAATTTTGAAGATGATGCGTGATTTAACCGGGAGCCAGTGGAGCTGCTGCAGGACAGGAGTGATGTGGTTATAGTAGGAGGAGCCAGTGGAGCTGCTGCAGGACAGGAGTGATGTGGTTATAGTAGGAGGAGCCAGTGGAGCTGCTGCAGGACAGGAGTGATGTGGTTATAGTAGGAGGAGCCAGTGGAGCTGCTGCAGGACAGGAGTGATGTGGTTATAGTAGGAGGAGCCAGTGGAGCTGCTGCAGGACAGGAGTGATGTGGTTATAGTAGGAGGAGCCAGTGGAGCTGCTGCAGGACAGGAGTGATGTGGTTATAGTAGGAGGAGCCAGTGGAGCTGCTGCAGGACAGGAGTGATGTGGTTATAGTAGGAGGTTTGAGTGATGACACGGGCAGCTGAGTTCTGGACCATCTGATTTTGAGGTAACACCCCTAATTCCCACCCCGTTCCAGAAGAGTTAGCAGAATGTCACGGTCCAAAAGCAGCTGCTGGGTCTAAAGCACAAGGATGACACAGACAGAAGCTAACTGGATGTCAATAAAAACTTTTGAAAGAGATGATTCAGTGCTGTAAAGAGTTTTTAAACCAGATCGGAAAACATTGAAGATGTTATTCTCTTTAAGAAAGACAATTAACTGACTGTGCATTATTTTCTTGAGAACTTTGGAAATAATAATTTTTTTTAGAAATTGGCCTAAAATAACTTAAGTTAGTGGATCCAGTCCAGGTTATTTAACCAGAGGTTGCACGCCAGCATGTTTAAAATGATCAGATGTGTTTTGTTAAGGGTGATGATGGACCTGCTCCAGTGGTGCACAGTAAATCAGAGTGTCTTCAAAGCTGAGAGCTTCAGCTTTCCTCTCTCAGATGGTATCAGCAGGGCTGGTTGTGCACGTGCCATCAAAGTAGGTCAACCATCAATAATTTATAGCCTGCAGTCTAGAAAAACAGACCCATTGAGTGTTTTAACATGTTTCATTTAAAGTATGCAGGATGTGCTAAATGTAATTTTCTGTTTTGTGAGCTCTGATCTGGTGACCTTCAGGACACAAGCTGTCAGCAGCTCCCTGAACCTTCAGAATGATGCACACTTAACGATGGGTCACACTGGAGGGAATCAGGTCAACTCCATCATGTTTTAAAGAAAAGTAAAAATCCACAGCAGGTATTACATGTACTTCAGAAAAAAACTACATTTACAACTTCTCCAGGTTTTTGATTCATTAGATTCATCTTAATTATCTGTTTAGTCAGCAGCCTTCACCTAGGAGGTCCCAGAAGAGGGATTACAAGAAGGATGGATGGATGGATAAATGAATGAATGGATGGATAGATGGATAAATGAATGAATGAATGGATGAATGAATGGATAGATGGATGGATGAATGAACGAATGAATGGATAGATGGATGGATGGATGAATGAACGAATGAATGGATGAATGGATGGATAGATGGATAAATGAATGGATGAATGAATGAATGGATGGATAGATGGATAAATGAATGGATGAATGGATGTGTAGATGGATAAATGAATGAATGAATGGATGGATGGATATATGGGTAAATGAATGAATGGATGGATGAATGGATGGATGAATGAATGGATAGATGGATAAATGAACGAATGAATGAATGAATGGATGAATGGATGGATGAATGAATGAATGGATAGATGGATGGATGAATGGATGGATAAATGAATGGATAGATGGATAAATGAATGAATGGATGAATGAATGGATAGATGGATGGATGAATGAATGAATGAATGGATGAATGGATGGATAGATGGATAAATGAATGAATGGATGGATAGATGGATAAATGAATGAATGAATGGATGAATGAATGGATAGATGGATGGATGAATGAACGAACGAATGAATGGATAGATGGATGGATGAATGAACGAATGAATGGATGGATAGATGGATAAATGAATGGATGAATGAATGAATGGATGGATAGATGGATAAATGAATGGATGAATGGATGAATGGATGGATAGATGGATAAATGAATGAATGAATGGATGGATGGATATATGGGTAAATGAATGAATGGATGGATGAATGGATTGATGAATGAATGGATAGATGGATAAAGGAACAAATGAATGAATGAATGAATGGATGAATGGATTTGAAATATATTTCTATCAGTATTACATTACACCCATTATGTTCCATTATTTGTATTCACTTAATTCTGCCTTATAATGCGAAATGTGACACAAGGCAGAACGTTTTTCTCTCGGGCTTTGTTTTCACTAGGGAACAGTTACACGCCTGCACAATTCACAGACCCAACATTTGATGTTTACATTGAAGCTGATAGTTTGTTGACAGAAAGGAGGGTCACGTGGTAGTTCCAGGGCGGTCCTGAAGCAGTCCAAGGAGGTTCCAGGGTCCAAGGAGGCGGTGACGACATCCGGGGTTTTATAACCGTGGCCCTGCCTTTGAAGATGTGTGTGTGGACTGTGGTTGGAGTCAGGTCTGTTGTTGCTGTAAGGTTTATTCTTATAATGTACAATAAACCTGCATAAAATTTGCACATTCGTTTCAGAGCTTCCTTCAACCTTTTGAATTCGCAACAATTTGGTGACCACCGACGCTGAGAGGTTTGCAGTTTCGTCTGAAACGAGAGATGATTTGGAGGGTTCCCCCCCCCCTACCGCCGACAGAGACGAGCACGCGCGCAGTCAACAACCGGTGATTCACAGAGGTGAGCAGAATTCCTCTTAACACAAAATGTCTGCTATCGGATACACTAAATTATTTGTTGACTGAGGACTGTTTGTCTCCAGGTGGGCCAGTGGTTTATAATGTTAGCAGCTAAAAGTAAAAAAAACGTGAACTACTGTTGGTATTTCATTTGAATGTGCATTTTTTGTGGGTTTCGTACATATAAGTAAAGTGGAAAGCACATAGAAGTCCATACACACGCAGGGATAATTTACGAGTGCCTTTGTTTGCTTTTTCCCCCTCTGTGAGCTCCGGCCTGTTGGCTAGGAGACACTTTCTTTTTATTTATTTTTTGGACTCCGGGACGCCGTGGGGCCGAGGTCAGATCGTGACATCCGGGACTTTGTTCGCCGTAGAGGTCACACTGGCTTTAATCCGGCACACGCTCGCCGTACAGGGTGGTTTGGCCGCCCCGGGTTCACAGGTCGTCGTGCATGTGATTTAAGTTCACAGCCGGGACTGTGTTCGCTGTAGAGTCACATCTTTCCCTCCCCTTCCCAGTTAAAGTTGATTGCCGCATTTTCCGGTGTATAGGTCGCAATTTTTTTTTTTCCTATTTTCATTTATTATTTTTTACTTTCTTTTGTTTATTTTTTTCTTTTTTTTTCTTTCCTTTCTCTTAGACACTTGTGGCCTGTACTCCGGAAAGTGTTGCATACACGCAAACAAAGGCAACAGGGAAAGATTGTTTATTTTCATATATTGTTTTGTGGGTTGTTGGATGCAAGAGGGCTGGCTGGAGCCTGCACATGCAGCTGTCACACGGCCGGTCTCCCCCACTGATTTGCTGCAGTTCCTGCAGATGGGGCTCCCCTCCTCCTTCCTCCCCCTCCCCCCCCGCCGCAGATGGCCTCTGGAGGTTCTGGTCCAGGGACCGGCTTGGAGCTGCTGGCTCGAACTCAGATTTATGGCTTCTAACAAGATAACACTCTCCTGTTGGTGCCTGACACGAAGGGAAGGAGACATCTCCTCCCCTCCTCCCTCACCCCCTCCCCTACGTGCCTGTGAACCTGCACGGCACAGAGGCCTTTTTCATCCATAAATCTCACTGAGTTTTCTCTTGGTTCTGGTTCTGGACCTGTTAGTGGGTCCGCCTCAAGGTTTTCGGCTGATAACGGGGAGTTTTACAACTTAATCAGCTCAGGATGGGACTGTAAAAGTTACTGTTTATTAGTGTGTACTTCAGTGCTGCTTTGGAAGAAAACTCCAGAGTAAAGTAGTTAGTTAATTGCCAGTTAACAGTTGGGTTATTACACGGTTTGTTTTTATTTTCTGTTGCTGTGACTTTTGTTTTAAACACGCTGACCTCTCTAGACCTATATTTTTGTTTTTGTTGATTTCCTTCTGTGGCAGTCTGTTGTCCTCACAATGCAGTACTGTATTTTTTGCAGATATGTGCTTTTCACTCTCAGTGTTAAAGGTACATTTCTGATTTTTATAGGTGAGGTTCACATGAACATGTTGGCACATGCTGTCTTTCCTGCTGTAGGTGGCTTTTTGTGTTGTTTAAACATTTATAGTACATGCAGGGTTAATTTCACGCCATTAATTGTTACGTTTCCAGTTCTCATCACTTCAGCCTGGTGGGGTGCAGGTCATGTTTAATGACATATGAACATGGCCTGTGTAATAGTGGTTTGGAGTACTTTGGTGGTTTATTTTTATTTTATTTATTTGTTTTTTTATATGTGTATTTCTTTTCTTCTTGGAGGACTGCAGCTTGTTTGTTCTGCAGGATCGTTCTGCCTTGGCCTTCTGACCTGCTCGACAGAGTCTGGAAGGGAGTCTTCACACAGCTGACATACTGCAGGGGGTGACTTTCTTTGGGTGTTTTCTGAGGATTTCAGCTTGGCATCTAATCAGTGAACGCTGCAGGTGTTCCATGACAACGTTTAGTTAGCAGTTAATTCTTTGTACTTGGTGGTGGATTTCACTTATACAGTACACAGATATGCAGCTCTCGGTTTACAATTTTCCTCCTCACCCTACAACATTCGCATTCGCATTGCACAGTACATACGTGCCTTGTACATACCTAGGTACACTATACCATAGCATTGAGAGGATTGTATCTCAACTCTGGCTTTGGATCGACATTTTAAGACAGATCACATGTTCCTTTGTCATTGAAACCAGGTTTGCTAACCACCGTGACTCTGCTGAAAACTCCTGATGGCGCCTGCACTGGAATAAACTGAACTGCCAAAATGCGTTGTGTTCGGCTGAGCTGCACGCTGACACCACCTGCACTGGACTGCCGACATGCATCATGTTCAGCTAAAGCCGCAAGCTGTCATGACTCATACCTGAACTGTTACATGGAGTTTACATTTTTGCACCAGTTTTCAACTCAAGTCTATGAACTGTGGTCTGCACCCACTGCTGAACTCTTGACATCTCCTATGGGGGCTGGAGAACTCATGACAAGTGAAAGTCAAGCTGGAAACGTCACTACCAAACTTTGCAGCCTGGCTGATGTGTCAGCTGACCATGTGATCTTCAGGTGGTGATTCATAACTTCAGTTTACTGATCAATACTATCTTTGCTATGGTAAAATCTCACACACACACATGTACACGCTTTTCATTGTGACACACAGAACTGATCTCACTGACACGTGACCTGCACAGCCACACTTCTCATGGATTGTTGGATTACCATACACATTTTTGTTTTATCCTTCATGTACTCGCGTTAGAGCAGTACAGTTTGGTTCTATTTTCTCCATCATGTTCGGTATGGGCACCTGTTGCGTTCCTTTTTGGATGGGTGTTTTTCTTTTTCTTTTCTTTTTCCTCACCTTTTGACAGGCATAGGTAGAGAGTTTGCTGGCATGATGCAGAGAAGGAAGGTAAATGTTTTCTTTGTCCTGGAGACCGAGTGGAAGGGCAGCAAGGCTCATGGTGTTGGAGCAGGGTTCAAGCTCTCTTACTTTGGTGTGGATAGCGGAGGAGATGGAGTAGAGGTTGTGTTGAAGGAGGTGTTGACATAGGATGTAGTGGTGGTGTAACGTGTCAAATGGGGTGATGTGTCTTATGGTTGAAGTATTAAGTCTGATGCTACTGGTTGGGTTCGGACGTTTTGAGTTTTTATTTTTTCTTTCTGGTAGTATTTCCACCTGCAGTACAGATGACGTTTGTGTTATGAGCTTCCATTATTTTCTTTGTAACAGGATGTTTTTTGATTGCCTCCTGTTTCAAAAAGGGGATGGGAGATAAGGAACATACTGTATAGTTAAACACACCATTTCAAATAACTAATTAGATCAACATTTTAACCCTTCATACAGTGATGAGAGCTGGAAACAGTTATACATTTGATAAAGTTATAAAAGATCATTTTAATAAGTGCCTAAAAACAGGTTGTTGGATCTGAATGTTTGGGGTAATTTATACAGATTTAGTGCTGACTTTTTCTTATTTTTTCATTTACAGGTCAAATCTGGACTTCTGATGATCGTGAAGAGAAACGCAAAATAAGATTGTGAATAATTTATATCTGAAAAGGGGAAATGCACTTTACAATCACATGTTTCCACAGCTGTGATGGACAAGCAGAGAAACCTTACCATAAGGTAAGTTCTCTTCCGGCACTCGGCAAGGCAGGTCGCATATCTTTCTGCTCTTCCCTCCCTAAGTTTTTCCTACTCCCTGCTTGCTTTTCGTCTGGTCTGTGACCCTTCAGCGCTCACTCGAACCAATATGGAATTAATCAATTGGGCTGTTTCTTCAATGGATAAGATTTTTTCCACGAAGCGGACCGTGCCAGGAGAAGCTGTCTGTCCCTCCGACACACACGCGGCTGGATACGTGCTGGACTCGTGGGGTCAGTGGCAGCCCATGTGTCTGACCGTCTTAAGTGTCGAAGACGTGGAGGATTTGTGGATTATTGGATTATTGGTAGCAACTGCTCTGTTTTTTGGCGTAACCGGAGTTGTTTGTTATCGGAAGCTGAGGGAGGCTTCGGCGGCTATCAGAGCGCTGTCGGCACTGCCTGATCAGCAAAATTCTCTGAACCGGGCCGTGAGCTCCTCATCCCAGCTGCTGTATGAGCTCAATCGCACGATTGGTGCAGTGGTGGACCACCGTGCACCTGCTGTCCGTTTTGGGACTTGTTTGCAGCCACCCCGGATCGATCAAGGGACAGGTGGAAGTTCATGAAGCGGGGCAGAGCAGAACCACATATTTGGATTTCTTTCGGCCATGAAACAGCACCCACAGACTTGGAGGCGGCAGTGGAAAAGAACACTGTGGTCTATTTGGATAACAAACAAGAACATTATCTGGCTTCTGCACATGTCCTTGAAAAGCGGGCTGTGGGAATCCATTCTCCCAGAGTGAGGAGCTGAAGAGCCCCCCCTCCCCCTCCCCAGAGATTTCTGTGAAGCTTCAGATAACACCCAGCTGCACATCTGCTGAACTTTGTGCTTGTCTGAAATTAATCATAGACCCAATCTCCTTGCCTGCCGTATTTCCTTTGTTATTGTAACTAAATGTGCTCTGATATGGTTTTTACTGAATCACGCGGTGTCTTGAAGACAAAATGTGATTCATCTTTTTTTAATATCAATGCTGTGAATCCCAGTGTTTCTGCTTGTTTTTCCTGCTTTTGACCTTCATCTGGGGACAGATTGGGCCTGGCCGCGCTAAGAGCATATCGTGTGTTGAATAAACATGTCGTGTGTTGATAAAACATATCGTGTGTTGATAAAACATGTTGTGTGCTTTGTTTTGCTGCAGCTTTTGCACTCATTCTCTCTTCTGGATGCTTGCAACTACATACTTACGTTGTAATTGGTGAAAATTGATGTGTTAATAAACTTTATCATAGCAGACTGTAGATTTGAAACACGATACCAGGGTCATTGACAGATCCTCACAAATCAATATGATACACGACCGCTACTGAACTGCTGGCATGGGTGACTTCAGGACCTGTTCTCTTTGTCTTTTTGGAGAATGTGTTCAGCCTTTTCTTGTTCCAGTATCCAGTGAGATTTTTCTGGGTGATGATTTTTGTCATCCAGGATCCTCCACATCCGGACCACATATTCTGGCCTTTTGTGTTTGATGACCGTGTTTTGACAGTACTTTGACAAATTATTTGCCTTCGCTTGGCTGAAAGTCTTTGTGGACAGTCTTTTGCTTGGATGACAGTCCAGTGCACTACCTTCGTTTAGTGCCTTTGTTTCAGTTGTTCTTTGTTTAAGCCCTTTGAATGTTTATTTTGAGCAGGGTTGTATAGGAGTCCAGCCATGGTGTTCTCAGTGAAGTCACAGTGAGCCAGTTTTGGACATGCCCTACATATTAAATCTGATCCGATCCAATCAATAACCACAGTAGCCGTGATGCAAAAAGTCAGATGCTACATGTGTTTTTACATAGTCCTATCTTATTGCATGTACTACTATGTGTTCTGCAAAGTGTTGTGGTATCCATCAGATTTACTCTTCCCATTCCACCAACAGTGTCTTGTGAGGCTATTTCTAAAAGAGTGAAAAAATAGAAAAATGTAAAAATCCTTAACAAACCAGGTTCAAAGTAATCATACGTTAACAAGCTTTATCGTGAATCCTTTGACAGAGGCATCCTTTAATCTGATCTGTACAACAGAGCTAAAATCATTAATTCACATATGAGTGAAATTGTCAATTTAACCTGAAACCAAAAATATTGTAGCCCATTTATATTTCTGAAAATATCATGTACTGTTTTCTAGGACCACCTTGCTAGTATAAATGATAATTAGCCAATTCATTGAGCTTTCTAAGATCTGGCCTCTCTTAGGATTTATTTGTGTACTGTTTTTAATTTTCATGTTAAAATGGCATCGCAGGATACCCTCATATGTTGCCAATTTATTGAAATTGTTGATAAGTCCTCATTGCTCAGTGGCTGACTTATTAAAAGTCAAAACATGGGCTAGTTCATTTTGGCCTGTGGTTTTAGGTAAATAAACTATCAGTCAATGTTTACAGTCCAATTTCCACTTATTACAAATTGAGATTCAAATTATGTCCTAAATAGAAAAGTATTGATTAAAATTAAAATGTGTATTGAGTCAGGGCGTGTCTGTGAGGGCTACTTCCCATTTTACTATTCTATATTATTATACACAACCCCAATCTGTTTTAATAAAACAACCTTTATTACTGTTGTCAATGCTTATGCATTGCATGGTTGAACGATATGTTATTCTAATCCCCTTTCAAATTTACTAGACCTCTTGTTGCTTTTAATGTCAATAATTTATGCAAATCAATGTCAAAATTAGGTTTTAACAATAAAATGTGTTTTTTACTCCTTGGGAGTTAACTGGTTTGGCTTGTGTAGTTAACCTATATTTGCTGAAAAGTTACTTCTAATAAAGCATTTCATTATTGGGAAAATAGTGTTTGCTTTAACCTTTTTAAATCAGAGCTATATTAACATATTTTTAACATCAACGGATATTTACATTAGTTTAGGTAACTCTTAAAAGGAAACAGCTCTTAAAATCTAAAAAAAAAATCTTAGGTATGGTGAAATCATTTAGAATGATTAATTTAAACTAAGTGTTTCAATTTAAAATGTAGTTAAAAAATTCTCTGACAAGAATACTTTTTTATTTTTACAAGTGTCAAAGTTTTTCATCTTAGTTAAACCTTTAAAAGACTGAATTTACTGTCAATGTTAGAAATAAGTTTTTGCTAATTTCGATTAAAATATGTTATCCAAAAATGCTTAAACTTAATTTTTATCTGTTTATAGTGTTTAATTTAAATTGTTAAGCTTTTTATGAATGTTTAAACTGTCAATAATTGTAAGTGTATAACCTTCTTTGACCACTGTGGTTCCTCTACAGGAAAATACAAAGTTTTTACATTTCTCTTCCCGGGTGAAAGTTCTCAATGATGTCAGGCCCTCGTTTTTGGACTTGTCATCATTAGGCTATGGCCATCATTATCTTTTCTACAGAGCTATTTGATAAAAATTGGTAAGCAAATTACCAACTTCTTTTTGCAGAGAAAACACTATTTAAAAACATTTAGTATTACAGTATCACAATCTATTTACGAATTTAGACGGACGAACAAAGCTACGTCTTCGTTAGCAACTCTTTGCTTCCAGTCAGCTGCTATTTTCGACGCAAAAAATCTAATCGTAGCTGACTAAAGTCGGATCGTTTTGCCGTTAGGTTTCCAATACAAAACGCGAATCTGTCCGCTTGGTTTAGCGACACAATTTGGATTTTTTAATCGTTAAAAATGCTTAAAAACGGGTCGCTAGCGAGTAGTTATGCTAACGCCAAATCCAATTGAAAAAAAAATTCAAATTTTCTACGTATGTTAAGCCTTGGCCTAAAATATTTGGATTAGAATTTTGTAAACAAGATTGATCAAATTCCAAAATCTTTGTGTATAATTTGGCTATATTAATATGATTTAAAAATGCATGTAAATATTTATTTTATATTTAACTAAAGGTTTTTAATTAACCTTTCTGTTGACTGCAGCGCATCACTGGTGTTTCAGAGATGAAACTACCCATATATAATTATTTCATAAGTGCAGAAAAATACAACTATTAATGTTTCAATTAACTATTTAACTAGTAAACTATTTTTTATTTATTTAACCAATGCCTCAAATAATTTTGTCCTGTAGCTGAATAAAAGTGTAACCTGATTGTTTTTTTCTGTGTCTTTAGGAAAAGATCCATCGACAAACTTCAAGCAAGGCATTATCAAGTTTTTTGTTTGTAAAGTTATTTAAATAAAAATCTGTTTTAAAACTAGCAACTTTATCTCCTGTGCTTCCTTATTTATCTGTTTTATTATCTGCCTTTTTGCCAGTACATTTCTCATCCCATCCATCCATCCATCTTCTTCCGCTTATCCGGGGTCGGGTCGCGGGGGTAATAATAATAATAATAATAATAAATTCAATTTATACCGCACTTTTCATTAATAAAAATCTCAAAGTGCTACAACAATAAAAACAAGTGATAAAATCAAATAAAATCAATAATGGTATTAACTAAGATTAAAAACAGAATCATGTGGAGGCAGAATAGGCCTGCTTAAAAAAATAAAAAAATAAATAAAATAAAACAAGTGATAAAATCAAGTAAAATCAATAATACTATCAACCAAGATCAAAGATAAAATCATGCGGGGGCAGAATAGGCTTGCTTAAAAAGAAAAGTCTTTAAACCGCTTTTAAAGTCAACCAGTGACTGTGGAGCTCTCAGGCAGTCAGGAAGGGAGTTCCATAGGCGGGGGGCAGCCACACAGAATGCCCTGTCTCCCATGGTCCTTAATTTGGTTCGTGGAATGTGAAGTAGATTACTGTTCTGTGATCGTAGAGACCGGGTGGATGAATATGGTGCAAGAATGTCCTTTAGATAGTCAGGTGAAGTTCCATGTAAGCATTGATGTGTAATGAGAGCAGTTTTGTATTGAATTCTGTAGGTGACAGGAAGCCAATGGAGGTTATGGAGAATGGGTGTAATATGTTCAAATTTACGAGCTCTCAATAAAATCCTTGCTGCACTGTTTTGAATATATTGAAGTTTCTGAAGGTTTTTGCCAGGGATTCCAATAAACAGGGAGTTGCAGTAGTCGAGCCTGGAGGAGACAAAGGCATGGACGAGTTTCTCAGCATCGGAAAAAGTCAGAGATGGGCGAAGTCTGGAGATGTTTCGAAGATGGAAGAAGCAAGTTTTAAACAGATGCTTAATGTGATTTTCAAATGTAAGATGAGAGTCCATTTTTATTCCAAGATTTGTAACAGAGGTGGAGAGGGGGATGTCTTGACCAGAGAAGGAGATTGTTGTTAAAGTTGATGTTTGTATCTGGTGAGGGGTGCCAATCATTATGGCCTCAGTCTTGGAGCAGTTTAATTGAAGAAAGTTCTGATTCATCCATGCCCTTATTTCCTCCAGGCAGGCAGAGAGGGCAGTGAGTGAAGATGGAGATGGGGATGATGAGGATGATCCAGTCCTGATGTAAAGCTGTGTGTCGTCGGCATAGCAGTGAAAAGAAATGTTGAACTGATTAATAATTTGACCTAAAGGCAGCATGTAAAGGGAAAACAGCAGGGGCCCCAGAACTGACCCTTGAGGGACACCACAGGAGACACCGACTGTCTGGGAAGTGGCATTGCCAAGACTAACGCATTCCAGCCTATCGGAGAGGAAAGATTTGAACCAGTCCAGGACAGTGTCACAGAGACCGACCTCCACATGAAGACGGTGGAGGAGAATATTATGGTCCACAGTGTCGAAGGCTGCAGTGAGGTCAAGGAGGACAAGGACGGAGGGAGAGCCAGTGTCAGCAGCCATGAGGATATCATTTGTAACTCTCAGTAATGCAGTCTCAGTACTGTGAGCTGCTCTGAATCCAGACTGAAACTTCTCGTACAGAGAGTGTTGCTGTAGGTGGTCCTGCAGCTGAGCAGCAACTGCTTTTTCCAGCACTTTGGACAGAAACGGGAGGTGGGAAATTGGGCGGTAATTAGAAAAAATGTCGGGATCCAAATTAGATTTTTTCAGAAGAGGCCTAATGATGGCAGTTTTGGTGATACACGACAGAGACAAACGTGTAGTAGCCTACGCCAGCAAAACGATGGCAGGCCCCGAGTTGAGATTCTCAGACTGTGAGAAAGCTTTACTGACCACAGTGTGGGCAGTTAAACATTTCTCCAGCTACATTGGTGGACAGAAAATCATTGTGGAAACACAACACCAGCCAGTGACCTTTCTTAACAGTGAACGCATCAGAGATGGTGTGGTGACAAACTCACGTGTTGCAACGTGGCTCATGGCGCTTCAAAGTTTTAACCTAGACATACGTTATGGTCAAAACAAGAAGTCTCATCTGGGGACGGACTTGGCAATCTGCCAGAAGTGTACACAAGATGTACCAGCCACCCAGCCGCCGGTTGAGGTAAAACCCCCAGTAACTGAAGACCCGAATCACCACTTCTTTGATGACAATATCTGCAAAGATATGACAACATTGTACGTGGATGGATCTTCATTCCTCCGCGACAAAATCTGTAGGGCAGGTGTTGGAGGAGTTCTCCTCCAAGACCAAGAACAGATAACTTTCAGCTACAAATTAGGATCTCAGACTTCTCAGTACGCTGAGATTGCAGGAATCCTAATAGCTCTCCAGATGGTAGTAGAACGCTCCATCAAGACGCTAGTCATCTGCACTGACTCTAACTATGCTCGTTTGAGTTTCGCTTGTCACCTCGCTGTGTGGAAACAGAACGGTTTCCTAACAAGCGACAGAAAAGTGGTCAAACACAAAGAGCTTTTCATAGCGTGTGATCACTTGGTGACATCACACGACTTACAGATCTACTGGAAGAAAGTTCCAGGGCATTCTAGAGTCCCAGGCGATGACAAGCACTACAATGACATTGCAGATTCCTTAGCCAAAGAAGGAGCCGACGAAGGTCCTCTATGGTCCTTCGACCCCTCCTGGTTAATCGAGACTCTGCCAACACAACCTTCAGTCAGGGTTATGGCAGTCACACGTGCACAGGCCGCAACCAGACCTGCTGACAACGCAGTCTCTGTACGACCCGCACTGACTGACCCAGACATCATCCAACTACAGAAGTCGGATCCTGCTATCAACTCCATGATACTGTACCTGACTGATCCGAACAAAAATAGTCCGTCTAAAGACGACCTGGATTCCGATCCAGACCTTAAGGTCCTCTATCAGCTGCGCAAACAGCTAAAACTAATCAAGGGCATCTTAACTTTCGCTCATGGACCAACGTCCTCACCTGTGTTCGTGGTTCCCCATGACCAAAGGGGGGTGATGTTAGTTCATGCCCATGATCTCCCGTCCGCAGGACACAAAGGAGATAAAGCCACGCTGACGGCATTAAAACAAATTGCCTATTGGCCTGGAATGAAAAAGGATGTCAAGGACTACATTGAAGGGTGCGTGGTCTGTGGCCAGTTTCAGCCAACCAGACCACTTCACAGAGCACCACTGCAAAGCAGAGGCATTGCATTCCCATGGTCTGACCTCCAGATCGACTGGGTTGGACCACTCACTAAGAGCTCTAGAGGAAATAAATATTTTCTCACGGTAACCTGTGCATTCACCAAATGGGTAGAATGCCTACCAGCTCCTAACGACACAGCACAAACCACTGCTATGTTGTTAATGAATCATATTGAAAGTTCAATCCGACATATCCTTCGACTTAGACAGAGTCTTTGACTAAGAACATATTGAAGAATAGTGATAATACTTCAAAACAGAAGGTTATTCCTTTGGATTATTTGAATTAGAACAAAATTAAAGAGTCTCTTGTGATTAAATTTGTGTCTTTGATTCAAATTAATGGAATAAACCATGTCCACTGTCTTTTCTTGAAGGTTTCAAAGAAAAGATGTCTCACTGAGAGTACAGAGAAACAGGTGTACCACCGAGAGTTTTCAGAGACGAAGGTGTTCCACTACAGCAGCAAACTGAAGATGCCTGATCGATTAGATCATCTTCATTAGTTCATCTTCAGGAAAATCCTTTGTTTAAAACATAATGGACTTTTCCTGCTCTTAAACTTGTTTCCTCTCATTTTAATGCATCTTCAGTTCTGGTTGTCTGATGTTGGTTGTTTACAAGGTTAATCACAACTGATAGAAACCAGATTAAGTTCAGCTGATTTATATTTAAATGTTTAAGATTGTCCTGGAAACACCTGAAAGTTTTTAATTCAGCTCAGTCAGTTTCAGTCTGCAGGACTCTGAGCTCTTGCAAATTATTGTCCATTTTATAGGAGCACGAACCCAAACAAGTCATAAAGAGACATTTAAGGCAAACAGTGAAAATTTTCCCTCAAAGTTCTGTAAAGTGTGAAACTTCTGAGTTTCAGAGGTCAGCATGAGCATAGCCACCCCCCACCCCCCAAGAAAAACCCCTGACCAAACACAGATCTGTGAGGAGCTTCAACCCCCACCCAACAGTGTTTACACGCAGGGAGCAGCTGTTAGCAATGATTGGCACCGCGGTGCTTCCTGAGGAGCGACCCCGGATCCCTGGCGAGCTACGGAGGAAGCGGCGGGGGACTCTCGAGGGGATACAGCGTCGTGCAAGAAGGAGATGCTACAAACCCGTTTTTCCCTCTGTCATTATGGGAAACGTGAGATCTCTTCCTAATAAGATGGATGAGTTATCGGCGCTGACTCGACACCAGAGGGAATTCCGTGAGTGTAGCATCATGTTGTTTACGGAGACATGGCTAACTCCGCTAACTACAGACACGCTCGTCTCTCTGGAGGGCTTTCATCTCATACGGGCGGACCGGACAGCGGAGAGCGGTAAGAGAAAAGGAGGAGGACTGGCGATATTTGTGAATAATAGATGGTGTAATTCTGGGCACATCACTATTAAAGAGCAAATTTGCTGTAAAGACATTGAACTGTTAGCAGTTAGCATGAGACCTTACTATCTACCACAGGAATTCTCGCTTGCTATCGTGATAGCTGCGTACGTCCCCCCCTCTGCTAATGCTGACGCTGCCTGTGATGTCCTGCACTCAACTGTGAGCAGAATCCAGACCCAGCATCCACAGGCCCTCCTTCTGATCTCTGGGGATTTTAATCATTCTTCTCCATCCTCAACGCTGTCTATCTTCACCCAGTATCGTATTCGTCGGTGTATAATATGCAGGTTTTTTTTGCTCATTTGAATGTCCTGCGTATTATACACCGAAGCGTATAATGGATTATGGATTTTTTTCCCCCCATATTTTTAGACCCATTTTTAGCTCTGATTCGCCGTTTTTCATTTTGGGCAAAAATGGTGCAGTACCAGTTTCGGCCGCTATGGGCGCTATGGGCAGCAGCAGAGGACTCAGAGAGCGAAAAGGAAGAGGAGGGCCACTTCCAGGCCGTTTCTAGCTCATGTGTCCGAAAAAAGCCTCCTCTGGTCGGACTGACTCTGTCGTTGCCCGCCCCCTGTTCTGGATGTAGCTGCATTTAGCTGTGAGGTTCGCTGTTTTTGTTAGAAAGATACCGTAACTCATAAACCACACCGCAGATTTTTAAATTCAACTGATTTCACATTTGGTTAAGCTCAGGAGCCCGTGTGCTATAAAGTCAGCTAAGAAATATATATTTTTAAGCGTTTATAAGAGAGATAAGAGATAAGAGATTTTTTATTAACATTGCACCAGTTCACACCAATACAACGTGATAATGTAAACACAGTCATCCAGAGAAGGGGCAGAGAATGTTAAGCTGCTGCAATTCAAAACACATGACATGTTCATCAGCGCGGCCGTCTCTCATCCGTCCTGGATGAAGAGCAAATCAGATATGGAAAAAGGAAAAACACAATAGGTATCATTTGTGATATTCAAAAAAAGAATCTATCAAAGATTGTCTTAAGACACTCTATGATAAAGTCCCAAAAACTCTATCAGCATAAGCACAACCACACGAGACATTGTTGCAGTTTTGACGACATGCAAGGAGATATAGAGTCTGCGAGTAACTTCAGAGAACACAGTTCAGCAGTTGTTCAGCTGGGCGTTATCCGAGGCACGCACAGAGATCTCTGGGGGGGGAGGTCAGCAAGGTCTCTTCAGCTCTACGCTCCAGGAGAATAGTTTCCAAACAGTCTTCTTTTCAAGGACGTGTGCAGAAACCAGATTAGATAGTCTTTTGTTTATCTTCAATCCAGACCACAGTGTTCTTTTCACTGCAGCCTTCCAAGTCCAGATGCTGTTTCAGGGCCAAAGTTCCAAATCATATGAGGTTCCGTTCTATGAACCCCCATCTGTAAACAAGATAAACACCAATAAACAGGGAGTTGCAGTAGTCGAGCCTGGAGGAGTAGTCGAGCCTGGAGGAGACAAAGGCATGGACGAGCTTCTCAGCATCGGAAAAAGTCAGAGATGGGCGAAGTCTGGAGATGTTTCGAAGATGGAAGAAGCAAGTTTTAAACAGAAGCTTAATGTGATTTTCAAATGTAAGATGAGAGTCCATTTTTATTCCAAGATTTGTAACAGAGGTGGAGAGGGGGATGTCTTGTCCAGAAAAGGAAATTGTTGTTATAGTTGATGTTTGTACCTGGTGAGGGGTGCCAATCAGTATGGCCTCAGTCTTGGAGCAGTTTAATTGAAGAAAGTTCTGATTCATCCATGCCCTTATTTCCTCCAGGCAGGTAGAGAGGGCAGTGAGTGAAGATGGAGATGGGGATGATGAGGATGCTCCAGTCCTGATGTAAAGCTGTGTATCGTCGGCATAACAGTGAAAAGAAATGTTGAACTGATTAATAATTTGACCTAAAGGCAGCATGTAAAGGGAAAATAGCAGGGGCCCCAGAACTGACCCTTGAGGGACACCACAGGAGACACAGACTGTCTGGGAAGTGGCATTGCCAAGACTAACACATTCCAGCCTATTGGAGAGGAAAGATTTGAACCAGTCCAGGACTGTGTCACAGAGACCGACCTCCACATGAAGACGGTGGAGGAGGATACTATGGTCCACAGTGTCGAAGGCTGCAGTGAGGTCAAGGAGGACAAGGATGGAGGGAGAACCAGTGTCAGCAGCCATGAGGACATCATTTGTAACTCAGTAATGTCTTACCTCTCAGTTCCCCTCCATTTTCTTCCACCCTCCATCTTACTCTCCTAAACTTTTCTTTAACCTCAAAGCCTAAACTTTAAGTTAATGTGCCTACAGAGATGTTACACTAAGACCAGTTACTTGTGTTCTGTTGTACCTAGAAGTTACGAACGTGTGATGTCATCTGCTGAAGTAAATTTATAGGAAATTCTGATCGATCACTCCTTATATTAATGTTGATGTAATTTGATGATTCCGTTATTAAATGGTTCATCTCCTGGTGAACCAACATAAATAACGTTTCCTGTCAAATTATATCTTGCCTAGTGACAATTCATGTTTAAATCCTAAGAAGAGAGAACTCGTTAACATTAAATGCTGAGATTTGTCTGGTGTAAACCTATTCATTCTTACATTTGGAATATTGTACAGTCAGTAAAATTGACTAGTACATATATCCTAGACAAATAAAATGAAAAGTAATGAAAGTAGTGATATAAAACAAATCCATCTACATTATGAAATGATATGCTCCTGTTTTGCTTTCAGGCTCAGAGGCATGACAACAATAGGATGACTTCAACCACCCACACCACCTCGGTCCTTTCATAACTCAAAAATTGACAAAACTTGAAGTCCCAACTTGAAGTGTTTTGTGAAAGAAGCAACTTTCTGATCAAAATTGTCTCAATCCCTGGGATTTTCTCAAGATTTCTTTTTCAAGTTGAGTCTCCATTTCACCCTTAATAATTATTCCACAACACCTCAAGAAATCCAAACTACTTTTTCTGATAATAGTTTGTAGATGTTACAACTGAAATGATTTTATTCCTTCTACTTCATCTTTTCAGGTTTAAGTCATCAAGGATGCTGATCAACTCGTCTTCCAGATCTCTATCATCTCCACTCATCTGCCCTGTTAATGAGTCTCTCTACCCCACCATGTTTTCTTGCTTTGATGACAGCAGAAACACCATCCACTACTCCACTACCACTTTAAGTTACCTTGTCTTCATCCTCCCCTTGTCCTTCCTTATCCTCTGGATGGGTTTTAGACAATATAAGAGGTCAATGACAGGTCAAACCAGCCACAGTGATGCCTTCACCTACTGCATGGCTGTCCTGGAGCTTGTCAATGTTTTGGGAATGTTTTCTTTTCTTTGTGCCATCTACAGCTGTGTTCCAACAGTGATGGTGTTGGGTTATTTGTGTGTCACCATTGGTTCACCTGCTCAGACGATATTTCACTGCCTGACCTGTGTGGAGCGTTACATTGCCGTCGTTCACCCTATCTTCTACATGAGACTCAAACAGTCCAACGGAGTCAGAATCAGAAACATCATCCTTGTTTGTGCTCTGCTCTTGAGCTTTATAACTTTGGGAACCGTAGCTGGGACTTTCCCCGTCGTCCCCCTGACCCTGTACTTTTCCATCTTTGCTTTCATTGTCTTGGCTGTCTGTTACTGCAGTCTTGCTGTTTTCTGCTTTCTGATTCACTCAGGAATGAGAAGTGACCAAACAAAATGGAGAGCCTTCCACACTATCCTAGCCATTACAGGAGCACTGTTGTTGAGGTTTTGTGGGCAGATTTTGGCAATGGTCACAGTAAACACAAAAATGAGAACAAAGTTGGATGAATGCACTATGTTTATTTTTGGGTCTTGGATATGTTTGCCAAGCAGTTTGGTTCTACCGCTGCTGTTTTTGAACAAGAACAGAAAGCTGACATCTCCATCTTCATCTTCTACCCCTTATCCATGGTCAGGTAGCTGTCATGATTGCTGTGGTGTTGGAGGAATGAATCCAGTGGTGCAGACAGGTGGACACTCGGAGGCACGAGTAGAAAATCAAAATACTTTAATGTGACAAAACTCAAAAACTGATAAGGCAGTACTCACAAAACCGTAGCTGAAGAAATGGCACTGAAGCATAGACACGACACACCAGGGAAACAGACGAATGACCCGACAAAGAAACACACACGAACGCTAACTAATATACACACCGTAATTAACTAAAAATCATAAACACCTGAGACGCAGACCTGGGAACCACAAGGTGTAAGGAGGGAGAGAGACCAACAGAGGGAGCCATCCTTACAGTACCCCCCCCCCCCATAAAGACGGCCCCAGGCGTCCCCAAAAAACACCCCCCAAAAACCAGGGCGGGCGGAGGAAGGAACCGCAGGGATTGTGGGCACGAGAAAACACAAGGACAGGGGACAAAACACAAGGACAAAAAACCAAAAACCGACAGGAACAGGGCCTGGGGAAAAAGATAAACACAAAGACTAAATACAAGACTGAAAACCAAACACAAGGACCAGACCTAAGACTGCAAAGGCCAAATGTAAAAACTAGAACTAGAACATACTACTGAAACTAAACACGGACCAAAACTAGAAGACAAACAAACGTCCAAACATCATAGCCAGGACGTCGACATTAGTCAAAAACCCATCAGGCGGGCGACCGGGAGGCCGACTATCGTGCAGAACCACATACGGCAGGCGACCGGGAGGCCATCCATCGCGTAGGATGTCTGCACCAGTCAAGAACCCATCAGGCGGGCGACCGGGAGGCCGTCCATCATGCAGGGTCACGTCTGTCGGGCGGCCGGGAGGCCGACCACCGTGCAGGGTCATGTCCGGCGGGTGGCCGGAAAGCCATCCAGCATCGGCAGGAACCAAGACTCCGATGGCAGGAACATCAACGGCAAGAACCACGTCAGTAGGAACTCAGTCGGCAGGGGCACAATCAACGACGGCAGGTGCCAAGTCATCGACGGCAAGTTCACAATCGTCAACAACCGTAGAGGCGTCCCTTGACATAGGGACATCATCAGTTGATATGTCAAGCGTAGAGATGTCGGGCGTTGAGACGTCGTCAGGTGTTGAGACGTCGTCGGGCGTTGAGACGTTGTCGAGCATTGAGACGTCGTTGGGCGTTGAGACGTCATCTGGCGTTGCGGCGTCGTCGGACGTTGAGATGTTGTGACGTCATCAGGCGTTGAGACGTCGTTCGGTGTTGAGACGTCGTCGGGCGTTGAGACGTCGTTGGGTGTTGAGACGTCGTCGGGCATTGAGACTTTGTTGGGTGCAGAGATGTCGTCGGGCGCAGAGATGTTGTCTGGCATAGAGACATCATTGGGCGTTGAGATGTCGTCGGGCGTTGAGACGTCGTTGGGTGTTGAGACGTCGTTGGGTGTTGAGACGTCGTTGGCCATTGAGACTTTGTTGGGTGCAGAGATGTCGTCGGGCGCAGAGATGTCGTCTGTCATAAAGACATCATCGGGCATTGGGACGTCATCGGGTGTAGGGATCTGGCGTGGAGACGTCTGGCGTGAAGACATCGAGCGTGGAGACATCTGGCGTGGAGACGTCTGGCGTGGAGACGTCTGGCGTGAAGACGTCTGGCGTGGAGACGTCTTGCGTGGAAACGTCTGGTGTGGAGACGTCTGACATGGAGACGTCTGGCGTAGAGACATCTGCAGTGCGAAGACCCTCCATCAATGTAGAGGTGTTGGCGGTTTGGAGACCCTCCATCAACATAGAGGCGTCGGCAGTGTGGAGACCCTCTGTTGCTGCAGAGGAGTCAGCTGTAGGACTTGTAATGGCAGCATCCTCTGTAGACGTGGCAGTACACTCAATAGTGGCTGCGCCCTCCGGAGACCTGCAGTGTCGGCACACTCCATAGTGGCAGCGCCCTCTGGAAACCTTGAAGAGTCAGCACCCCCTGTAACGTCAGCACACTCTGAAACAAACAACCTGGACTTATCCAAAAAAGCTAAGTCTGGTCCTCTGGACATTAAAAAAAAAAAAGAAAAAAAAAAAAAGAAGATAAACACCTTATCAGAGCCAAGGTCCATCAGCACTGGGGTTCCCCAGGGCTGCGTTACCTCTCCTGTCCTCTTCACCATTTACACAAATGATTGCATCAGCAGCTGCCCCGGGAATTATGTTTTTAAATTCTCTGATGACACTGCTATTCTCAGCTTGCTGCATGAGGATATGGACTCCTCATCATATTTTAATGAGGTTCAATCATTTGTTCAATGGTGTGATGACCACCACCTTATTATTAATGCCAGGAAAACAGAAGAGATGCTGATTGACCCCAAGTCTTTGGGTGATAATCTCCCACTTTTTATTCACAACCAGAAAATAAACCAGGTCTGTTCTTACAGATATCTGGGTGTCCACCTAGATAATCTGTTCAAGTGGGAAATTCATGTTAACATGTTGTGCTCCCGTCTACAGCAGAGACTGTACTTTTTACGCAGACTCAGAGTCTTTGGGGTTAACAAGAAGCTCATGTTTTTATTCTATCAGGCCGTACTGGAAAGCATCATTAGGTTTGGGATGTCAGCGTGGTATGGCAATCTTTCTGTGCAACTTAAATCTAAACTTCATCGTATGGTACAAACTGCAATGAAGGTGATAGGAAGAACTGATAACTTCTCCCTGCAGTCTATCTATGATGAGTCTGTCCTCAGACTAGCACGGAGGGTACTGTCTGACCCCGCTCACATCCTGAACTCACAATACGAACTGTTACCATCTGGCAAACGGTTTAGAGTCCCTGCTTTTAGACTTAACCGATTTAAAAATTCTTTTATCCCCACATCGATCAGATTGTTAAATAAAGTAGGTATATAGTAAGTTTTCCATGATGCTGCTGATGCTCTGGTCTGATTGTTGTTTCATTTACTGCTGGATGTATGTGGGAATGTGCAATATGTGTTTTTATTGAGCATTGAATAGTCTTATTGAGCAATGTGTGTTTTTAAAAGCAATGTGTTTTTAACTGAGCAATAGGTTTTTATTTTATATGCTTTTAAATTTGTATTGTGTTCATGTGACTGTATTGTTGGTAGAAGTGTTGTTTGGCGTACGATGTCCAAGACAAATTTCCCCTTGGGGACAATAAAGTATATATCTATCTATCTATCTAACGGAAACTAAACACGGACCAAAACTAAAAGACATCTTTTTTTTTGTTGCTTTTTTTTTTGAATGTCCAGAGGACCAGACTTAGCTTTTTTTTAGATTTTTCTACCTGAATTATTGAGCATGCATCAGGGTAACCTGAACTTATCTTTCAAAGTCTTAGCTAGAGTCAATAGTTGAGTGAGACCTGGGTTTGGTATCAAACAGCGACTGTTTGTGATTCTGTTCTCAATGATGGAATTTGCCTTAAATTTATACTGATGGTCCGGGTTATTGACAGCAGCATTAATCAGTTTGTCCATCTGCTGGAGAATGAGAGTGGCCTCAGATCTGGGTTCAACAGAGAGAGGACTCACACACTCTTTGCTCTGTGTGAGTCTCTCCTGTGGATGGTCAGCTGCATGCATGCGGTCTGTCCGCTCTTCGTCAGAGCGGAGGCTCATATACTCCCCCCTCTGCAAACGTCTCTCCCGAGATGTCACAGAGCACGGGTCCAAACACAGGCTCAGTGTGAGTCTCTCCTGTGAGAGCCTCCTTGGCTCTTTGACTGCATGTCCTACAGGATCCTCCTTTGTAAATCCTGCAGACGTGCGGAGGCTCCCATATCCCCCCTCAGTGAACGTCTCTCCGGAGACGTCACTGAGCACGGGTTCAAACACAGGTCCAGGTACCCCTTCCCCTTTGAAAATCTCCCCAGCTTGCCTGACAGCGTGGGAAAAGAAGCAGTAGGAGGGACAGGCTGAAACCCGGAAATGTTCCTCTTTGTCGGTCGCCGCTTTCTCCGGCGGCGACGTGGTTCAGGAGCTAAATCGGGCCAGAACTCCTCTGGTTCTGAATCGTCCTCAGACGCACACCACAACGAAATGGCATGCGAAGGAGTGCAGGAAGAAAACGGTTCAGAGCGGCCGTCTCCGCGTCTTCTCCTCGCTTGCTCCGCAACCAGAAGCGGAGATGGAAGCACTTCCAGTCTGTGGAGGCTCCAGGCGGCATCCATCCGGAAACCGCTCACACGTATGACGGCTGCTTCTGTTTGAGCTGAAGCCGTCATCTTCTGCCTCCAGAGTGGAGTCCGAAAGATCTGTCTGCTGGGTTTATGAATGGTCGGGTCATTAATGTCATGATAGGTGGGGGTGTTGGAGGAATAATAATAATAATAATGATAATAATGAATTCCATTCATAATGCACTTTTCATTAATAAAAATCTCAAAGTGCTACAAAGTGTAACAAAGCAAAGATCAAAATAAAACAAGTGATAAAATCAAATAAAATCAATAATAATATCGACTAAGATCAAATATAAAATCATGTGGATGCAGATTAGGCTTGCTTAAAAAATAAATAAAATAAAACAAGTGTTCATTAAGGAATGAACCCAGTGGTGCAGACAGGCGGACACTCGGAGGCACGAGTAGAAAATCAAGATACTTTAATGTGACAAAACTCAAAAACTGACGAGGCAGTACTCACATAACCATAGCTGAAGAACTGAGACCGAAGCATAGACACGACACACCAGGGAAACAGACGAATCACCTGACAAAGAAACACACACGAACGCTAACTAATGTACACACCGTAATTAACTAAAAATCATAAACACCTGAAACACAGACCTGGGAACCACACGGTGTAAGGAGGGAGACAGACCAACAGAGGGAGCCATCCTTATAGTAGCAGAGGCAGCAGGTCCAGGAGAGGAAACCCAGACCTTCCTCTCAAGCGACACTCTCCAGATCCTCTTGGGGGTCATGTTCAAAACATGAGGTATTCAGGTACCATCTTAATCAGATGCTGACCCACGTCAACTGACTCCTGATACAGAAGAGCAGCGGTTCTATGCTGAGCTCTCCACAGATGACGGAGCTCCGCACCTCATCTCTGAGGCTGAGCATGTCCACCCTAGGATGCTCATTTCAGCTGCTCGTACCTGGGATCTAGTCCTTTTATTCATGAGCCAAACTTTGTGACCACAGGTCAGGTCTGACAGCATAGACAGATCAGTAAATCCAGAGCTTTGCCTTTCGGCTAAAGTTTTTCTTCACCATGAACGACTGAAGCAACATCCTCATTACTGAGGACGAGATCATGACCCATCTATACATCAATCCATCTCCTGTTCCATCCTACCATCACTTGGGAACAAGACGCCCACTTACTTAAACTCTTCTATAAGAGGCAAGGACTCCTCCTGACCTGGAGGGGGCACTTCACCGGTTTCTGTTTGAGACCTTCAAAATGCAAACTGAAACGAATAAAAAACTGAAGTGGCTAAATGAAAAAAAATATATAACAATATAAATACATAAACTACTGTAGTCCATTGATAAAAAAATAAATTAAAACAGGAGCTTTGATATTATGTCCAGATCTGGAACAGCTGGTTTTATTTGGTACTCCATGGTTATTACATTGGTTTTGTTAATATAATATCTTAAAAATCTAGTAGCTCCCCGAGCGCCTTCTATGGCTGCTCACTGCACCGCCTGGTAGGTGGTTGGGTTAAATGCAGAGACGAATTTCGTCTGTGTATGGGAAACATACGCAGATGACAAGATTAGACAATTATTATTATTATTA
>JBBPBX010021101.1:18382-42694 GCA_038048925.1 Garcialebias charrua | reverse complement strand
TCAGAGTCAGAGAGAGTCAGAGAGTCTTTATTGTCATTTGCACCGCATGTGGTACATGAGATGAAAACGAGATTATGTACACGAGGTCCCAGTTACATCCAACAACAAATGAAAGAGAAAAACAGTAATAACATCTAGAACTAACTAAGAAAAACATCAACTAGTAATACACTAAGCCTAATATAGTGGGAATAAACAGCAGCACGAACATGAGTTTGTATGAGCAGATGGTCACAGATGAACACAGATGAACACAGCAACAAGAAAACAGATCAGCATCAGTATGATGTGATATTTTGCAGTGTTTATTTTTTATTTTATTTTTATTTATTCATGAGTCTAACAGCCTCAGGGTAGAAGCTGTTCCTCAGTCTAGTGGTTCTACACTTGATGCTCCTCAACCTCCGTCCTGAGGGGAGTGGGGCAAAGAGTGAGTGTGCTGGATGAGTGAGGTCTTTCATGATGCAGGTGGCTCTTTTCCTGCATCTGGAGGTGTAAATGTCTGTGATGGTGGGGAGACTGACTCCAACAGACTTCTGTGCAGCCTTCACCACTCTCTGCAGAGCTTTCCTCTCTTCAACTGTGCAGCCTCCATGCCACACGTTGATGCTGGAGCACAGGATGCTCTCCACTGCACACCTGTAGAAGGAGGTGAGGACTGGGCTGCTCAGACCAGCTCGTCTCAGCCGTCTGAGTTCAACCTGCGCAGTTAGAGTAAATTACTACAGTTTTAAATGTTCACTTCAGTTTAAACTGAGAAAGCACCTCAGATGAGCATGTTTCTTAAAAGATGAAAAGTCAAGCCACGTTTTAAAACTAATGGAATTAAAGGGGACCACACATTCAAAATTCACTTTTTAATGTTTTTTTACTCAACTTTGGGTATTTACTTCATAAAAAAACAGTCCAAAGGCCAAAAAAATGCACCCAGTGGTTTATTTACTCTAAGTAGATTTATTTTACTGTGATAAAAACGGCTCGTTTTTGAAATAAACTGGAAGTCAATCGCGCTTGTGACGTCACAGGCGCGAGGACAACCCACCCCAACATGAGTCCAGCCCCTCACCTAGCAACCCCTGGTTAGGCTCAACCCATTTCTGTATTAAACACATGACTGTTGTTTTTCATGATTTCATCTCATCTTTTGTTTATATGTTATTAATTTCATGTGTACAGCACTTTGTTGCAGCTGTGGTTTTTTAAATGGCTTTATAAATAAAGTATAATTGTTATTTTTATGTTTTAGTTCAATTTTTAGTGTATTTGCGATCGCTCCAAACGCGCAGCCGGCAAAAATTAAACGAGCAGACCCCCGACGTAGGGACCGGCGTCAACGAGCCCCTCTTCTGGCGCGATGGAGCGGAGCTTCAACTGTGCAGCCTCGCAGCAGCCTGGCAGAAGCCTCGCAACAGCGAGGACCTTCTCTTTACCGATTAATTTACGGGAGACACTTGGTGAACTTTGTGTGTCTTGACTGGAACAGCGATAACTCTCAAAGTCTCCGCGTGCAACGAGCGGAGCTGGCGAAAACCGGAAGAGGAACAAGCTAACATTAGCTTCGGATTCGGGTGGTCTCATGCTAAAAGGAGCAGCAAACTGCGGCGCGCTCAGACGGGTTTCGGTAAGTTATCTTAAGCTAACACTAACAGTAAGTCAAATGAGTAATAAAAAACGAGCTAATTTTAAAACAACAACACATTACAGATACTGGCTGTGCAGAGGGCGTAAACAGATCGTTGAAGGGCGTGGACTTCAGAACTTCTATCAGAAACCGGTCGTTCAAAACGAAAGTTAAAACTGGCAGAATTAAAAAGGGTATAATTAATTATCTAAGAATTATTTTGTGTATTAAAATGAATTAATATTGTCAAGATAGCACACAGACATAACATAAAATTTTTAAATACTTACATGTGGTCCCCTTTAAACATTTTTAGACGTCACATCATTATTTACCACTGGATGGCGCCACCTCACAAGTCACTGATCCTAGTTTTAACCAGCAGACGGCACTCTTTCTGAGTTTACTCATTACTCAAAGTCCCTCCTCTTCCTCAAAATGCAACAACCATAAAATGCTTCCAGTAAAGGACCTAAATTGTTTTACTCACATCAAAAGTTAGCCAGATGTCAAATAATAATAAAATGATAAAACATCTTCCAGGATATGTTTTTATATACAGTACTCCACTTAGTTCCTTCTTCTTTATCTTTATGGTGATGATCAATGTTGGTCACTCTTTTAATCCAGTAATGCAGATTTTACAAGGACGATAGACTTTTACCCAGAAACAAAAGGTTAAGTAGACACATTACACAACTTTTACATTGAATCTTCCAAGTGTCTTGTTTTTTGAGTCCAGAATCAGACTTCGTTGTGTGGAGCATGTTTTTGAAAATTAGATTTAAAGTGTAAGGAAATGCAAGACGGATTACACAAGTCACGTATTCATTATCAAGCTCCTTTACAGCTTGGTTATTATTGTTGTAATGCTGAACGACTCAGCCTGTTCACTCTGAACTTTGATTTTATTGCCATGCTGATGGTGTTTTAATTTTGCCCAATGGTCTTCATCTTTTCTTATACATTAAAACGTTTATCTTCCTCTCTTTGTATTTTATTTCAAGTTAAACTTCAACAGCTACATTTGCAAGATTGCAAAGACTTAAAGAAAACATACATTCTTGTGTGATTGTTACATTTTTTTTACATTTATCTTTATACAATTGATATACCGTATTTTCCGGTGTATAGGTCGCACCTTTTTATGTTTTTTTTCAAGGCCTGCGACCTATACATGTGCGACCTATATATGGCTTGTTATCACTTTCGGTGAAACAAATTTTTAAATCCAGCTCATTTCACAATTACGTTCATTTATTAAGGAAAAGTTCAGCTCAGACATATATTTGCTATAATTTTTATCAAACAAATAATTGTTTTTAAGTGTTAATCTTCTTAAAAGCCTTGCTGTGCGCTCCTGTGGCAGACATTTGCAGCAGAGCTAAACGTAGGTGCGACCTATCTAGGGATTTTTCCAATCTATTGGTGATAATTGGACAATGCGACCTATACACAGGTGCGACCTATACACCAGAAAATACTGTATGTTGTTTTAGTTTATATGCAACAAACCATCACACACAAATCATAGTAAGCAAATCAGTTTATTAAAGGTTCAGTCTGCAGTTTCTGTAGAACATCAGCACTTAGAAAAAATTTCAACAAGCAAAGCATTCTGATCCCTCCCCCTCAGAGCCATATATGGCTCTGCCCCCTTGTGGTCTGTTAAAATTCAAATTCAAGCTCTGTTTTTATTGGCTGATTCAAATTCAAGCTCGGTTTTTATTGGCTGGTTACAAACTTTGTTTTTATTGGCTGGAAAATGGCGGGTCACTTTTTCTTTTTAGAAATGCTTATTTACCACCTGGAGAAGCAAGGGGACAATATTTTTTTTAGTTTTTTTCAGAGATTACCTCTCTAACATCAATCTAGTGACAGAGTGAAGAAATATGTTAAAAATATATTGTTAGAAAAGTTACATATAGCAGCTTTAATCAAAATAAGCAATTACAAATCATATAAAAAAGAAAATATAAAAAAGAAAGAAAAAAATAAACACAAAACTAAATCCTGAGAGTTGTCGTAAGAGCAGCAAGTCAATTATATCACAAAATAACTTTTTAAGTTCAAAATGTTTGACTGGCAAATGGTAGTTCATGAAATCATGATGAATACAAGAAATGGCTTAAATAAAGTGTAACTGCAGGAAAAATAAACTGAGTAACTTGTGTAAAGAAGGGTCAGTAATGATTAATTTACAGGGTGAGAGAAAGCCTGAGCAAACATTTCAGAAACAAACGTCTGAGCTGGGAAAGTTTTTTGTTTCCTGCAGAGAAGCTCTAACCAAAACACTTCTGCATGTCACATTCAACATATGTATAATAAATGTTATAATAAAGTAAAATCCTCTTACAAAAAATAAAATAAAATAAAAAATAAAATAAAACCATTAAAAGTTACCTCGTCACTAAACAGCTAGTGGCACAGATTAAGGTTAATATGCAGCCTGGCTTCTTTCTGTCATTAACTACAACTTCACTGATAATCTTGATTGTTTATATATTTTATGCTGAACTACAAAGTGAAATAATTCACATTTTAATTATGCAGTATTCACATGCAATGACTGAAACAGTCACTTTCATCCTTTTACTTCAGTTTGATCATACTTTAAAACTGAACAATACTGGCTAAAATACAACACTTAAACATTTGTTACACAAGAGTAAAATGTTCTTTTCTACCCATCTTGGTGGCACAAGTTTTAAAACATACTTTCCTACAGTTTATATTCTTATACACGCACACACGCACACACATACACACACACATATGTACTTACATACATAGAGTACATACATACATACAGTACATGCATACATACAGTACATACAGTTCATATAGTACAGACATATGTACATACATACATACATATACAGTATATGAACTAAATTCCTTCATTTAATTTAAAATCAAAGCTTCCACGTAAAACTTGAAAAACTTATTGAACTTGTTCGTTAAAGTGCTTACTGTTTACAGTCAATTTATTAGGTTAAGGAAAAATACATTTCAACAATTTACTAAATCATTCTTAACTTCCCCCTAAATTAGTTATAGTTAGTTCTGCTTAAACAAAATCGTTGCTTGAAAATAGTTGATGTCCTGTCCAATAAACATGACACAAAGCATGAAAGATAAATTACTGCATGTCACACAGCATGAATTTTAAGCATTATTCATGTTTAGAGGATATTTGTTCATTCAAAATATAAATGCATTTTTGGTGCACCTGATATTTTAGACAAAAATTCTTGTAGAACTTTATTTTATATTTTATATTTCCATTTCACAACTCATCTGCAAAGCTGAGTTCTCACTAAAATTGTACAAGTTGAGTCAGACACCATCAAAACACTGAGGGACTTTAAGCGGATGTAAACATGACACTTTAACTGCTCCCCCCCATTTTTTAGGACCACATGAAATAATTGCAGGGAAATGTTCTACCTTCCTGGCTTCAGACATAGCAGTTACTGTAAAACTTGGTTGATTATTTAAAGCTAAAGTGCCATCACAGGGTAAAGTCTGGTTTAGATCTGTCAACCATAAACACTCTGATGGGAAAACATCTGCTGTTATCAGGCCCAGCCTGGCCTGCATCCGCTACATTCGACACTTTAGACTTTTGTCAACTTGAGCATAAATTTGTGCGTTAACGTTAGGAGGAGGGGGGATGTTCTCTCTCTGCAGGTGAGCTTTGTAGGTGGGTGGAGGAGGGGGTGGAGGTCTGCTGCTGTACCCTCTGGTTGGAGCCGAGTTTGTTGTGGTTCCATTTAATCCCAACGAGACTGTCCTTCCAAATTGACTCTTAGGAAACCTGGGGTCTGCAATGTTCATATACTGCAAAAAAAGAAATCATATTTTGGTCAGAAAGTCGTGACATGGATAAACCTTAACTTCACTGATAGCTTCATAAAAATAATTTATTTTTTATTTATTTTTATTTATTTATAAAATTTGTTCATTTTTTAAAAAGTACAATACAAAACAATCCCATAAACGATAACATACAAAATATAAAAAATGAAAGGTAGCAGAAAGAAGAAAAAAAATCTTATTTTTTTTAAACAATTTTTCAAACAATCAGTTCAAACAATAATAATAATAAAAATAATCAATTTGTTCAGTGAAACAAACGTCACTCCAGCTTCACTTTGCCTCGTTCTTCCCACCATCCTGCTGGGCTGGTTTATATATTATGATTACTGTATAACAAATAGCAGTTTGAGACAGTGTCTCCATGTGTCTTGAATCTGTTCAGTTCTTGGTTAAGTGCAAATTAAATAACTCACTGCCCTTTTTAATATTTTTTCTTATCTAGTTTTTAATGACATGTTTGGTGTAGTGTATACCTTTTGGAGATCACTGCAAACCTTTTGTCCCAATAAAGTCCCTGCATGTTAATACTGATAATATCCTCATGTCTGGATTGTCGCTATGCTGAGTAAGATATTTCCACAGCTGGGGTGCCTCCCAAGACACAAAAAATGTGTCACATTGTTTTCATTTTTTGCATTGATGTGTTTAAGATTAAAATTTAAAAGATCAACACTTTCCCAATGTTTATGCTCCAATGCTAGTATGCTTCATTAAACACAAATAACATGATTTTAAATTGTTTTAAATATAGTTATTGTTCGATGAGAGAAATGAAGATTCCAACTGAGAGTAAAAGTTAATTTATCAGCCCTGTAAATACTGGGAAAAGAAGTGCAGTGTCAATTATTTTAGATCCTGGCCTGAGCACTTTTTTCCCCTCACCTGAGAAGAAGTTTGTTCAGTAACATCAGGCTGAGGAGCAGGCTTCATCCCTCGCTGCATGTGGATGGGAGGAGGTGGTGGTTTGTTGTTGTTCACTCTGATCTGAGCGTAGTTGGACGAACCATCTTCAAACTCCATCTGAGCTGGCCTGCCTCTATCGTTATTAGGAGGGTTGAGGTCTGCAGAGGTCAGCTGCTGCAGAAGAAAAATATTGTGAGGCAAAGTTCAAGTTTTGTTTATTAGTCGCAAATAAAATGAAAAATGATTTTGTTCAGGGTGTCTGAGACAAACATTTACTGTCCAACACGTCCAGTTCATGTTGGTCCATTTTTATTGGTCAAAGTCCAAAGCAGAGTGCTGCTCTAAAGCTATAGTTAATTCTTGACAGAGGGGTAGCTGGGGAGGAGAGTGTCTTTTTGAATCTGCCACACTATAGCCAGTACCGTACTCATTATTTTATAGTATCAATAAAATACAAATTTATTGGAAGATTGTTAGCTGATCACTCATTTCTTATGTGTCAATATGCGTTATATTTTCTTGTTTTGTGTAACACTGCCTTTTAGTCTTATAAATACTGATGGTAATATTTCTATTATTGTCCACAGATGTCTCATGATATATATATATATATATATATTTAAAAAAAAAACAGGGTTCATGAATTTACACTTCTTGTCCATTCATGACTCATGAGTATAAAATGTAGATTACAGCCTGTGAAAATAATTTAAATTTTAAAGGAGAGACCTTGTTTTTTTACAAGCACAATTTTTCACTTTCAGAATTTTAGTGACATCTAACTAAATATAAAAATTGTCCTTTGTTCAAGAGATGACAGGAGTAGCGACACCCTGACAGGTTACGAAATCCAGCAAATATTTCTGTTTCAGTTTTAGAAGCCGAAGCAAAAAATGTTTAAAGATATAAGACAAGAACTTGTATGTGCTGACAATATTTTGTCAACTTTATTTTGATAAAGTAATGCTCAAATTACCATTGTGCAAAACTGTTTTTCTTTGATTTCAAGTTAAAGAAAATATATAACCTTTGAATATTTCATATCTTGCTTAATTGAAGGTTTGATCATGTTTCCATGTACATATATATTGATTTATTTTCATTTATGATGCCTTTTTGTCAGAACATGAAACGTTTGATCCACAGTTTTGTCACATGTTGAGGATTATTTGGACAGGATGTTGATTACTGACAAACTAAACTGTGTACACAGGGTTCCAGTTACATCCAACAAAAGTATAAATTGTGAAGAAAAACAGTAGAAAGATCTAAGAAATTCGCTAAACTAAGAATACACTGAGCACTAATAGTATAAAAACAATACGGCAAACAACAGCAGCACGAACATGAGTCTGTGTGAGCAGATGAATACAAATTAACACAGTGTGAAATAAATCAGCAGCATAAGATCAGCAACATGGATAGTACATACAACAATCAAGTGGCATTACAGTGATTTTTTCCCCCCTGATTAAGGATTCATGAATTTAAGAGCTTCATGGTAGAAGCTGTTCCTCAGTCTAGTGGTTCTACACTTAATGCTCCTCAACCTCCTGCCTGAAGGGAGCAGGGCAAAAAGTGAGTGCGCTGGGTGAGTGTGGTCCTTCATGATGCTGGTGGCCCTCTTGCTGCATCTAGAGGTGTAGATGTCTGTGATGGTGGGGAGGCTGACTACAACAGTCTTCTGTACAGCCTTCACCACTCTCTGCTTGTAGTACTTGTAGCTGGAGACCACTTCCACCACAGATCCTCCTATTTTCAGGGGAGCGGGGGTAGGTGTGTTTGTTTGTCTGAAGTCCATGACCATCGTCTTCGTCTTCTTCACATTGATGTGAAGGTTGTTCTTCCTGCAACAGCTATTCAGGTGTTCCACCTCCTGCCTATAGCTGGACTCATCATTGTTTGTGATGTATCCAACCACCACTGTATCATCTGCAAACTTTCCAATATGACAGCCTGGACGAGTAGGTGCACATTCATACATGAGCAGAGTTAAAAGGAGGGGCTCAGCACACAGCCCTGGGGGGAGCCAGTGCTGAGGGTTATGGTGGAGGAGAAGTTGTGGATCCTCACTGACTGTGGTCTGTTTGTTAAGAAGTCCAGGACCCAGTTACAAATGGAGGGGCTTAGTCCTAGTGTGAGTAGTTTGTCCATCAGGGTTTGGGGGATCATGGTGTTGAAGACAGACGTGAAGTCCACAAAGAGCATATGGACATAGGAGTCTTTCTGCTCAAGGTGGGTGAGAGCAGTGTGGACCACAGAGGAGATGGCGTCTTCTGTTGATCAATTCTCATGGTATGTGTACTGGTGAGGGTCCTCACTGATATTGATGATTGTTTTGATGTGGGTCATGACCAGTCTTTCGAAGCATTTAGTGACAATTGGGGTGAGGGCCACTGGTCGAGTCATTCAGACCAGTCACTGTAGAGCTCTTTGAGACTGGGATGATGGTGGCGGTCTTCAGGTGGGAACTGCTGCCAGGGTGAGGGAGGAGTTAAAGATGTCGGCCAGCACCTCGCAGAGCTGATCAGCCCAGTCTTTCAGCACCTTCCCTGGGATGTTGTCTTGGCCAGTTGCTTTGCGAGGATTAATCCTCCTGAAAGTACTCCTTACTTCAGCTGAGGTCGTGCTGAGACACTTTTTTTTTCCATTGGTAAGGTGAGTCTGGTGCTAGGTGGTCTGCTTGGGTCTTCAAAGCGTGCATAGAACTTGTTGAAGGTATCAGGCAGTGATGAGTCCCCAGTGCATTGTGCATCTCTGCCTTTATTATCTACTTAATGCCCTTCCCATGCTCCGTGGGTCTTGTAAGGTGAATTGACCCTGGATCCTTTGTACATATGTGACTTTGGCCATCTAGCAACCAGCTCTTTCCTTGTCCTTCTCAGTTCCTGTGACTTACCAGACCTGAAGGCAGTGTCCCTGGCTTTCAGCAGGGTCCAATCCTCTGCCTTCAGCCAGGGCTTCTGGTTTGGATAGCTCTCATGAGTCTCACAGATTCATGTTTGTGCTACTGTTCGGCGTATTGTTTTTGTACTACTAGTGCTTAGTGCTTTTCTTAGTTCATAACTTAGATCTTATTACTGTTTTTATTTTACGTTTTATACTTTTGTTGGATGTAACTGGGACCCTGTGTACACAATTGTGTTCCACCAAATGTACCACATGTGGTGTGTGAAACATAAAGACACTCTGACTCTCTGACTCTCTGACTCTCTTAACATTTCTGACGGTGGTGACATCATCAGCACATTTGCTAATGTATCCCAGGACTGAGGATGTGTATTCCTCCAGGTCTAGTTCCCCATCATTTACAGCTGCTTCTTTGAAGTCCTGCCAGTCTGTGCAAGCAAAATAATCTTTCAGTATGGAGTCACTATTCTTCACCTAACTTTTGACTTTCCTTTGTACCAGTCTGGAGCATCTCAGTGGTGGGAGGTAAGCAGGGGCCAGAAAGATGGAGATATGGTCAGAGAGTCCTAGATGAGAGCAGGGTGTGGCTTTGTATGCATATCATATGTTGGAATGGCCACATACTGATAAATCTTGGCAGAGAGTCTTTCAGATTTACGTGGTTAAAGTCACCAGTCACCACATAAAATGCCTCACAGCTATCCTTCTGTTAAGAGTTTAGAGCTTTGGAGCAGCACTCTGCTTTGGACTTTAGCCAATAAAAATTGACCAACATGATCTGGAAATGTTGAACAGTAAATGTTTGTCTCAGACACCCTGAACAGAATCATTTGCCATTTTATTTGTGGCTATTAGACAAAACTGATGCATTATGGCTACACTGAGTAAGATATCTCCACAGCTGGGTTGCCTCCCAAGACACAAAAAATGTGTCACAGTTGTTTTCATTTTTTGCATTGATGTGTTTAAGATTAAAATTTAAAAGATCAACACTTTCCCAATGTTTATGCTCCAATGCTAGTATGCTTCATTAAACACAAATAACATGATTTTAAATCGTTTTAAATATGGTTATTGTTCGATGAGAGAAATGAAGATTCCAACTGAGAGTAAAAGTTAATTTATCAGCCCTGTAAATACTGGGAAAAGAAGTGCAGTGTCAATTATTTTAGATCTTGGCCTGAGCACTTTTTTCCCCTCACCTGAGAAGACGTTTGTTCAGTAACATCAGGCTGAGGAGCAGGCTTCATCCCTCGCTGCATGTGGACATCATAGATGGGAGGAGGTGGTGGTTTGTTTTTGTTCACTCTGATCTGAGCGTAGTTGGACGAAACATCTTCAAACTCCATCTGAGCTGGCCTGCCTCTATCGTTCTTAGGAAGGTTGAGGTCTGCAGAGGTCAGCTGCTGCAGAAGAAAAATATTGTGAGGCAAAGTTCATCAAGTTTTATTTATTAATCACAAATAAAATGACAAATGATTTTGTTCAGGGTGTCTGAGACAAACATGTCCACCACGTCCAATTCATGTTGGTCCATTTTTACTGGTCAAAGTCCAAAGCAGAGTGCTTCTCTAAAGCTCTAGTTAATTCTTGACAGAGGGGTAGCTGGGGAGGAGAGTGTCTTTTTGAATCTGCCACACTATAGTCAGTACTCATTATTTTATACAGGTAACCCCCCACTTACGACTCCATCGACCTACGAACAACGGGACCTACGAACGTATCATATTTAATAAAAATATGAAATTACTGTATTAAAATTTTTTTTTTTTTTGTGTTTAAATGTTCTTAATTTCATGTGTACATCACTTTGTTGCAGCTGTGGTTGTTTTAAAGGCTTTATAAATAATAATTATGATAAAAAAGATCATTTCTGATCATTTTTGAGCAATCTTGGGCAACAGGAAGTAGGTCTTCAGTTTACACGGTCACAAATTAATGTAGAACACCGGACGCCACGCCATTTTAGGTTCAGTCACTGGGGTCTCCGGTCACAAATTAATGTACAACACCGGACGCCATTTTAGGTTAGCTGCCGGGAGCCAGCCGAAGACTGGTGACCAGGATGGCTTCATATGGATTAATTACGAGCTGGAAACGTCTCTGTGAACTTTGTGGATGTCTCAGGCAGCAGCGGATTTATCGCTGATCGTGCCAGGCCGCCGCGCGAACACCTCCGGCCAGGCTCTGGCCTGGCTAGCTCCAGAAGCTAACACGGGAGCTAACACGGGAGCCGGCCGAAGACTGGTGACCAGGATGGCTTCATATGGATTAATTACGAGCTGGAAACGTCTCTGTGAACTTTGTGGATGTCTCAGGCAGCAGCAGCAGCTGCAGATTGATCGCGCCGCCGCTCCAACACCAGCTCATGGCTTGGCTAGCAGAAGCTAGCCAGCTAGCTAACACAGGTCTGGAGCAGCTGCGGTGGTTCACTGGCCGGCCGCCGCGCTGCTCGGCCCGACAACAATCAACGCATGGCAACCTAAGATGTCGGCTTTGACCATCTCAAAGTAAGAAAATATATTTTTATTTATTCTGTAAATGTGAATAGCAATGTTTAACATTACAGTACACTACTGTACATGCTTAAATGTGTGCGCGCTCCGTTAGCATGATAAATAAAGGTTGAATGAATGAATAATTTTTTTTTTTTTTTTAAATAATTTTCACCCCCTACCTACGGCAGAATCGAGCTGCGAACCGTTCTTAGGTCCCTAAATCGTTCGTACCTCGGGGGTCACCTGTAGTATCAATAAAATACAAATTCATTGGAAGATTGTTATCACTCATTTCTTATGTGTCAATATGTGTTATATTTTCTTGTTTTGTGTAACACTGCCTTTTAGTCTTATAAATACTGATGGTAATGTTTATACTATTGTCCACAAATGTCTCATGATATTAAAAAAACAGGGTTCATAAATTAACTGATTATGAAATTAATTGATGTTTGCAGATGACATTGTGATATGTGGTGAGTACAGGGAACAGGTGGAAGAGAACTTGGAGAGGTGGAGGTATTCACTTGAAAGAAGAGGAATGAAAGTCAGCCGTAGTAAGACAGAGTACATGTGTGTGAATGAGAGGGAGGCCAGTGGAACAGTGAGGCTACAAGGAGCAGAGGTCACAAAGGTGCAGGACTTCAAGTACTTGGGGTCCACTGTCCAGGAAAATGGGGAATGTGGTAAAGAGGTGAAGAAGAGAGTCCAGGCAGGATGGAGTGGATGGAGAAAAGTTTCAGGAGTGATTTGTGACAAAAAGGTGTCAGCAAAGGTCAAAGGAAAAGTTTACAAGACAGTGGTGAGACCAGCTATGTTGTATGGTCTGGAGACAGTGTCATTGACAAAAAGACAGGAGAAAGAACTGGAAGTAGCAGAAATGAAGATGCTGAGGTTCTCCTTAGGAGTGACAAGGATGGATAAGATCAGGAATGAGATCATCAGAGGTACAGCACATGTTGAACAACTGGGAGATAAAGTTAGGGAGGCCAGACTGAGATGGTTTGGACATGTCCAGAGGAGGGACAGTGGGTATATTGGTAGAAGGATGTTAGAAATGCAGCTGCCAGGAAAAAGACAAAGAGGAGATATATGGATGCAGTTAGAGAGGACATGAAGGTAGTTGGAGTGAGGACAGAGGATGCAGAGGACAGAGTGAGGTGGAGGAGGATGACTCGCTGTGGCGACCCCTGAAAAGGGAAAAGCCAAAAGAAGAAGAAGAAGAAGAAGCAGAAGGGTTCATAAATTAACACTTCTTGTCCATTCATGAGTATAAAATGTAGATTAAAGCCTGTGAAAATAATTTAAATCTTAAAGGAGAGATCTAAAAAAGCTAAGTCTGGTCCTCTGGACATTCAAAAAATAAAACAAAACAAAGCAAAAAAATGTAGAAACGTTTCGTCTTTCGTCCGAAAGACTTCCTCGGTCTGAGGTGCTGAGTTGCAGCTGAGTTGGCAGGACGGTGGCACAACTGGTAGAGCTGCTGCCTCTCAGCGAGAAGGTTGCCGGTTCAAATCCCGGTCCGGGGGCCTTTCTGGGTGGAGTTTGCATGTTCTCCCCGTGCATGCGTGGGTTTCCTCCGGGTACTCCGGTTTCCTCCCACAGACCAAAAAACATGCATGTTAGGCTGATTGGTGACTCTAAATTGACCCTAGGTGTGAGTGAGAGAGTGGATGGTTGTTTGGTGTGAGTGAGACAGGTCCCTCTTGTAAATGAGTCCCCGTGACTCAACGAGGCTAGCCTGTATAAATAAAGGTTGAATGAAAGAATGAAAAAAAAAACTTTGAAAACCAACTTCTTCTGAACTTGAACAAGAAATTCTTGCTGCAATATTAAAAAGTGCCATTTCATGTGATGTTAGGAGACGAGAGATGTCTCAAGTCTCAACACTTAGGTCAAAGTTTTGAAAATGGTGTCAGGAAGTTAAAATATTGTTAATTTTTGATCCATTACAAGGTTGATTAGATAGTATTTTAACTAGAGTTGATGACAAACTGGAGTTGAAGTGATCTATTCCTTTGTTAGGTCTAATGCTCCTTTTTTCCAAACAGACAACTTTTACTTAAATGTGTTTACTGCAGTTAAAATGACACTGGTTTTACTTTGTGGTAAATAAAAACTCTCAAAGGCAAAATCCTTCCTCTTTCTTATTTTGCTTAATTACATTTAACTCTAGGTCATCCCTTAAATTCTGATGCACAGAATCACAAGTCCAAGCATGAACTGTGTCACAGAGTAAACACAATAAAAACATGTATTATCTGCAGCATTGTTCATTAAAATGACTCAACACTACTTTATGCATTACAGAAAATATATATATACAGTATGCACACTTAATGATATTGTAGACCATTGCATTAGGTAATACATTCAGCAAGTACTCTTACTTTAATACTTTAAGTATTTTTAAAAGCAAGTACTTATTTACTTTTACTTAAGTAAAAATATTAATATGGTACTTCTACTTTTACTAGAGTAAATTTGTGTCAATTTATTTGTACTTTCACTTAAGTACAGTGTTTGAGTACTTTCTCCACCACTGCTGGGGAGGAGGGTGTCTTTGTGAATCGGCCCTCACTATAGCAGCACTTAGTATTTTATAGTATCAATAAAATAACACAAATTTATTAGAAGATTATTAACTGATCACTCATTTCTTATGTGTCAATATGTGTCATCATTTCTTGTTCTGTGTAACACTGTCTTTTAGTTTAAATACTGATGGTGTTACATGTAAAGTTTCTAGTATTTTCCTCATATGTTTCAGGAACAAGACAGGGTTAATAAATTAACACTTCCTGTAAAAGATGGTGCACAAACTGTACTCTGATAAAACAGCTCTTGTGCCAAGGCTTTGGAGCAGCTAACAGTGAAGTGTTGACCACATTTACCCCGCGAGTTTACGGCAGTGTTTATAATAGTTGTTTAGATAGCCTTGCTACAGACACCCTGCTGGAGCTGCATGATAATATTAGCTTGCTGTAAAACAAACACCCTGAGGCATTTTATGTGGTCACTTTAACCATGTAAATCTGAAAGATTCTCTGCCTAGATTCATCAGCATGTGGCCATTCCAACATATGAGATGCATACAAAGCCAGACCCCGCCCTCACCTAGGACTCTCTGGCTATATCTCCATCTTTCTGGCCCCTGCTTACCTCCCACCACTGAGACGCTCCAGACAAAGGAAAGTCAAAAGTTAGGTGAAGAACAGTGACTCCATACAGAAAAATTATTTTGCTTGCACAGACTGGCAGGTCTTCAAAGAAGCAGATGTAAATGATGGGGAACTAGACCTGGAGGAATACACATCCTCAGTCCTGGGATACATTAGCAAATGTGCTGATGATGTCACCACCGTCAGAAATGTTAAGAGAGTCAGAGTGTCTTTATGTTTCACACACCACATGTGGTACATTTGGTGGAACACAATTGTGTACACAGGGTCCCAGTTATATCCAACAAAAGTATAAAACGTAAAATAAAAACAGTAATAAGATCTAAGATATGAACTAAGAAAAGTGCTAAGCTATAGTAGTACAAAAACAATATGCCGAACAGCAGCACAAACATGAATCTATGAGACTCATGACCAAACCAGAAGCCCTGGCTGAAGGCAGAGGTTTGGATGGTCATGGACTTCAGACGAACAAACACACCTACCACCGCTCCCCTGAAAACAGGAGGATCTGTGGTGGAAGTGGTCTCCAGCTACAAGTACTACAAGCAGAGAATGGTGAAGGTTGTACAGAAGACTGTTGTAGTCAGCCTCCCCACCATCACAGACATGTACACCTCTAGATGCAGGAAGAGGGCCACCTGCATCATGAAGGACCCCACTCACCCAGTGCATTCACTTTTTGCCCCGCTCCCTTCAGGCAGGAGGTTGAGGAGCATTAAGTGTAGAACCACTAGACTGAGGAACAGCTTCTACCCTGAAGCTCTTAATTTCATGAATATTTCACGCTGTGTTAATTTGTATTCATCTGCTCACACAGACTCATGTTCGTGCTGCTATTGTTTGGCATATTGTTTTTATACTATTAGTGCTTAGTGTATTCTTAGTTTAGCAAATTTCTTAGATCTTACTACTGTTTTTCTTTACAATTTATACTTTTGTTGGATGTAACTGGGACCCTGTGTACACAATGTAGTTGGGAACAACAAATAAAGAAACTTTGACTTTGACTTTGATTATTACGGTTATGTTAAAATAAATAAAATCTTAAAGACGAGACCTTGTTTTTTTACAAGCACAATTTTCACTTTCAAAATTTTAGTGACATCTAAACAAATGTCAGTGATTTGCTTTGTTCAAGTGATGACAGGAGTATCAACGCCCTGACAGGTTACAAAAATCCAAAAAATGTTTCTGTGGTTCAGATTTAGAAGCTGAAGCAAAAATGTTTTGATTTAGTACAACTATGGGACAACAATTTTATATGCTGACAATATTTTTTCAGCTTTTTTATTTTGATAGTTTTGCACAAAATACCATTGTGCAAAACTGTTATTTTTTTTAATTTGAATTTAAAAAAAACACACAACCACTGAATATTTCATATCTTGCTCTCTTGAATGTTTGATCATGTTTCCATGTACATATACATGATTTATATTCATTTATGATGTTTTTTGTCAGAACATCAAAGGTTTGATCCACAGTTTTGTCACATGTTGAGGTTTAGTTAGACAAGATGCTGATTACTGATGTGTGAATAATTTAATAAACTGACAAGAAAGCACAAAGAACGCTCTCCTGCCCAAACTGAACTGCTTCAGTCAATCCTCCCGTTTTCTGTTTACCTGATTATTAATGGAAGAGGATGCTTCAGGTCTGTTGTTCAATCTGATCTGAGCGTAGTTTGATGAAAAATCTTCAAACTCCACCTGAGCTGGACAACCTCTATCTTTAAGGCTGAGGTCCACAGTGTTCAACTCCTGCAGAAAAAGATTGTGAGGAAAAGTTCATCAAGTTTTGTCTAATAGCCACAAATAAATTTATAAATGATTTGAGACAAACATTTACTGTCCAACATGTCCATTTCATGTTGGTCCATTTTTACTGGTCAAAGTTCAAAGTGCTGTTCAAAAGCTTTAGTTAACTCTTGACAGAGGGGCAGCTGGGGTGGAGGGCATCTTTGGGAATCTGCTCACAATATAGCCAGCTCTCAGTATTTTATAGCATCAATAAAATAATGCAAGATTATTGGAAGATTATTAACAGGGGGAGTGGTGGCGCAGAGGTTAGAGAAGGGGGATCCTGTGATTGGAAAGTGAAGTCCCCAGACCGACAACATCAAAATGGGGATGGGTAATATGAAAACCCGATACATGTCTCCACCCTTCAGGCCCTTAATGTGGGGCTCCCCGGGTGCTCTGCAGCTCTCTGTGCCACGGAGAGGGCTGTGGTTGTTCGGTGGTCAGTGGTTGTGTCAGGAAGGGCATCTGGCGTAAAAATCAACACCTTGCAAAAAGATCTGAAGCTCTCTGCCTTGACCGCTCTGTCTTTAAACAACTGCTAAGCTCATGGCAAAACTCACATGTTCCTATTTTTAATATTTTACATCGCTTCATAATGTATATGTTCATGTTTCTTTTTTTAACTATCATTCCTTCCATTTACTTTTCATTTTATATGCTTTGTCTTTATGATTATTTACTGTTGCCATCTGTGTTCTTTGTTTAAAACTCTTGTAAATGAGTCCTCGAGGCTCAATGAAACCAACCTGTATAAATAAATGTTGAATTGAATTTTTTTTTATTTATGATGTATTTTTTTCAGAACATCAAAGGTTTGACATACAGTTTTGTCACATGTTGAGGTTTAATTAGACAAGATGCTGAATACTGATGTGTGTATAATTTAATAAACTGATAAGGAAGTACAAAGATTGCTGTCCTGCCCAACCTGAACTGCTTCAGTCAAACCTCCTGTTTTATGTTTACCTGATTTTTAATGGAAAATGATGCTGGAGGTCCAGTGTTCACTTTGATTTTAGCATATTCTGTTGTAGTATCTTCTGGCTTCACATAGGTGTTCCTTCGTTTCTTGTTCTTTATAATCTTAAGGTGCGCATAATGCAGCTCCTGCAAAAGAAAAACATTAGGAGTATGGGTGCTTTTAAAAAAGCTCTTGCGTTATGTTAGAAAGCCTTTTAATACATTGTCCCCTGAACGATATTGATAAAAAGAAATAGGAAAATAATTGTTAATTTAAATTCTGCTTTGAGTAAATTACTTTCAACCAAGGGGCTCTAAAAATTATTATTATCATTTATTATGTACAAAGTATTTTATTGTTTGTATTTGAGTTGAATGCAAATTGGAAAATTCAAAATGCTCAGGATCAAGCATAGAAAACAGATATTTTAGAGAGTTGAACATATTCTCATCAACACAAACTGTAGAACATGATGTTCAATGAATGTAACAGCAAAGACGGCTTTTTACCTCACTGGCATCTGCAGCGTTAGCTTGCTTCTTAACACCTTTAAAATATAAAAATACTTAGTTAAATCAAATGGTTAGATAATAACAACACATGGAACTCAGTAACACACTTACCAGTACCTACTGTGGTAGGACTAGAGGAATTTTTTCCAGATATTCTGTTGACAAAAATGATTAGAAATGTAAATCTTTACGACAAAACTTTAGTAAAACTTTTTCTAACGGGACAAAATCAAAAAAAGAAAAAAGAAAAAGAACAGTTTTAGCACAATTTTCATTTTGTTAGTATTGCTGGCATTAACCTGAATAAATAAAGGTTGCATGGATTAATATGCTTTACTTACTTTTTTCTGTAGATGTAGTACCCCACACTAAGTCCAGCAACAAATATTAAACACAAAATTACAACTGCAGCGATGATGCCTGCAGATAATCCTGAGCTGGTTCCTAAAAATAAAGAAATAAAAATTATATGTTTATAATATTTGTAAAAGAGGCTCATTGTCAGAGAGAGGACTGATCAGTTAACAAGACAAAGGTCACTTTAATATGTGACATTACTAGTTGCATAACATGAAAAGGTTCCAACATTAACATATTATTGTGTTCTTTATCAACTCCAAAAGGCAATATTGGCATTTCTACTTGGAAATTTTCCACTTCCATCCATCCATCCATCCATCCATTTTCTTCTGCTTATCCGGGGTCGGGTCGCGGGGGTAGCAGCCTAAGTAGGGAGGCCCAGACTTCCCTCTCCCCAGCCACTTGGAGCAGCTCCTCTGGGGGAATCCCAAGGCGTTCCCAGGCCAGCCGAGAAACATAGTCCCTCCAGCGTGTCCTGGGTCTTCCTCTGGGTCTCCTCCCGGTGGGACATGCCCGGAACACCTCACCAGGGAGGCGTCCAGGAGGCATCCTAACCAGATGCCCGAGCCACCTCAACTGGCTCCTCTCGATGTGGAGAAGCAGCGGCTCTACTCCGAGTCCCTCCCGGATGACTGAGCTTCTCACCCTATCTCTAAGGGAGAGTCCAGACACCCTGCGGAGAAAACTCATTTCAGCCGCTTGTATCCGAGATCTTGTTCTTTCGGTCATAACCCAGAGCTCATGACCATAGATGAGGGTGGGAACGTAGATCGATCGGTAAATTGAGAGCTTTGCCTTTTGACTCAGCTCTCTCTTCACCACGACAGACCGGTACAGCGCCCGCTTCACTGCGGACGCTGCACCTATCCGCCTATCGATCTCACGCTCCAGTTTTCCCTCATTCGTGAACAAGACCCCGAGATACTTAAACTCCTCCACTTGGGGCAGGACCTCCTCCCCGACCTGGAGAAGGCATGCTACCCTTTTCCGGCTCAAGACCATGGCCTCGGATTTGGAGGAACTGATCCTCATCCCGGCCGCATCACATTCAGCTGCAAACCGCTCCAGCGAAAGCTGTAGATCACGATCTGATGAAGCCAATAGGACCACATCATCTGCAAAAAACAGAGAAGCGATTCTAAGGCCACCAAAACGGATCCTCTCAACACCTTGGCTGCGCCTAGAAATTCTGTCCATAAAAGTTATGAACAGAATCGGTGACAAAGGGCAACCTTGGCGGAGTCCAACTCTCACTGGAAACGAGCCTGACTTACTGCCAGCGATGCGGACCAAGCTCTGACACCGGTCGTACAGGGACCTAACAGCCCATATCAAAGGGCCTGGTACCCCATACTCCCGGAGTACCCCCCACAGAACCCCCCGAGGGACGCGGTCGAATGCCTTTTCCAAGTCCACAAAGCACATGTAAACTGGTTGGGCAAACTCCCACGCACCCTCCAGGACCCTGCTGAGGGTGTAGAGCTGGTCTAGTGTTCCACGACCAGGACGAAAACCACACTGCTCCTCCTGAATCCGAGGTTCGACTATCCGACGGACCCTCCTCTCCAGAACCCCTGAATAGACCTTACCAGGGAGGCTTAAGAGTGTGATCCCCCTATAGTTGGAACACACCCTACGGTCCCCCTTTTTGAATAGGGGAACCACCACCCCAGTCTGCCAATCCAAGGGAACTGCCCCCGATGTCCACGCGATATTGCAGAGTTGCGTAAGCCAACACAACCCCACAACATCCAGAGCCCTAAGGAACTCAGGACGAATCTCATCCACCCCCGGAGCCCTGCCACCGCAGAGCTTTTTAACCACCTCGGCGACCTCAGCACCAGAGATTGGAGAGCCCGACCCAAAGTCCCCAGGCTCCGCTTCCTCAGTGGAAGACGTGCCAGTAGGATTGAGGAGGTCTTCGAAGTATTCCGCCCACCGACTCACAACATCCCGAGTTGAGGTCAACAGCACGCCATCCCCACCATAAATGGTGTTGGTCGCGTACCGCTTTCCCCCCCTGAGACGCCGGATGGTGGACCAGAATCGCCTCGAAGCCGTACGGAAGTCATTCTCCATGGCCTCTCCGAACTCCTCCCACGCCCGAGTTTTTGCCTCAGCAACCACCCGAGCCGCATGCCGCTTGGACTGCCGGTACCTATCTGCTGCTTCCGGGGTCCCACAGGCCAAAAAGGCCCAATAGGACTCCTTCTTCAGCTTGACAGCATCCCTCACCGCCGGCGTCCACCACCGGGTTCGAGGGTTGCCACCACGACAGGCACCAACAACCTTGCGGCCACAACTCCGATAAGCTGCCTCGACAATAGAGGCGCGGAACATGGCCCACTCAGGCTCAATGTCCCCCGCCTCCCTCAGAACGTGTTCAAAGCTCTCCCGGAGGTGGGAGTTAAAGCTCTGTCTTACAGGAGACTCTGCCAGATGTTCCCAGCAGACCCTCACAATACGTTTGGATCTGCCAGGTCTGACCGGCATCCTCCCCCACCATCGGAGCCAACTCATCACCAGGTAGTGGTCAGTTGACAGCTCCGCCCCTCTCTTCACCCGAGTGTCCAGGACATGCGGCCGCAGATCAGATGAGACGACAACAAAGTCGATCATCGAACTGCGACCTAGGGTGTCCTGGTGCCAAGAGCACATATGGACACCCTTATGCCTGAACATGGTGTTCGTTATGGACAATCCATGACGAGCACAGAAGTCCAACAACAAAACACCACTCGGGTTCAGATCAGGGGGGCCGTTCCTCCCAACCACACCCCTCCAGGTCTCACTGTCATTGCCCACGTGAGCGTTGAAGTCCCCCAGCAGAACAAGGGAGTCCCCAGGAGGCGCACTCTCCAATACCCCCTCCAAGGACTCCAAAAAGGGTGGGTAATCTGCGCTGCCGTTTGGCGCATAGGCACAAACAACAGTCAGAGCCCGTCCCCCCACACGTAGGCGAAGGGAGGCTACCCTCTCGTTCACCGGGGTGAACCCCAACGTACAGGCACCAAGATGGGGGGCAACAAGTATGCCCACTCCTGCTTGGCGCCTCTCACCAGGGGCAACTCCAGAGTGGAAGAGTGTCCAACCCCTCTCAAGGAAACTGGTTCCAGAGCCAGAGCCATGTGTTGAGGTGAGTCCGACTATTTCTAGCCGGAACCTCTCAACCTCACACACTAGCTCAGGCTCCTTCCCCACCAGAGAGGTGACATTCCATGTCCCAATGGCCAGCTTCTGTAGCCGAGGATCAGACCGCCAGGGTCCCCGTCCTCGGCCACCACCCATTCCACAATGCACCCGACCCCTTTGGCCCCTCCCACAGGTGGTGAGCCCATGGGAAGGGGGACCCACGTCTCCTCTTCGGGCTGTGCCCGGCCGAGCTCCATGGGTAAAAGCCCGGCCACCAGGCGCTCGCCAACGTGCCCCTCCTCCGGGCCTGGCTCCAGAGTGGGGCCCTGGTGACCCGCGTCCGGGCGAGGGAACAATTTTGTTTTCAGTGATTTGACTCATCATAATGGGTCTTGTAATTCTCCACTTTGTCCCCCAAATTGTTACAAATATTTTTGGCACCAAACAGGTGGCATGTATTGGGTTTTTACCCCAAAACGTTTGTCTGCTGCCTCCAAAATTATACTGATTATATTGCAAGATCTGTGACAGAGAAGTGAAGGAGTTTTGTGGTGAGCTGAAAACTAAACAAAATGAAATAAAAGGCAGCAAAATGGTGCAAAATCAAACAAGTTCCATTCAATGTCTTTCAATTCAGGAGGCCATGTGTATCTTATCTTTGGTTACAAAGCACTTAATCATATCTGCAAACATTTGCAATAAATAAATAATTAAACCTACCATGAACAGAGATCACTGCAGATTGAGATTCTTCATATTTCTGAGTCTTGCTGTTAAAGGCCTTACATCTGTAGTCTCCACTTTGTTTAATTGTAACATCTTTTAGACTAAGCTCTGGTCCAGTATCAGGCAGTGAGCCTTGATTAAAAAACCACTGAAACGAGGCATCTGGTCTTGAGTCAGTGGAGCAGGACAGAAGGATGTCTGAGCCTTCTTCAAATGAGTCTCCTTGTGGTGATATAGTCAGTTTAACTTTTTCTGGGCCATCTGTAATGTGTGACATACAGTATTAGTAGTTTTAGCAGTTGGAAAATGTGCAGCTGTCTCATTAAGAAACAGAATTTAAACATTAACTTAGTCAATGATCTTTGAATTGCATGCATTTAGAGAAAGACTAATACGACTTATTTAGACAGAAACTCACAGCTGACGAAAATGTTAACTGGAACACTGTTGTCAGAACTGACATAATTGGAAACGTGACAGCTGAATGAGCCATGGTCATATCGGGTCACATTAACTATAGTCAGAGTGGATCCTCCATCAGTCGTGTCGATCTGAACTCTGTCACTAGTTGTAACGTCAGAGCTGCTGTTCATCCAGAGGAAAATGGGAGAGGATCCAGCAGAGGAGCAGAAAAGACTGAGAGAGCTTTTGTACTCAACCAGATCTGTAGTGTCTGGTTTCACCACAACATTGGAAATACGCGCTGTGGATCAAAACAAAGAGACATTTTTACATGTAAGAAACAGTTCTGTAATGTAAAGCAATGGGAAAGTTGAGAATGTTTTAGCTTCATGTGTAATAATGATTTAAGTTGTCACAGCTAACAAATTCATGCTAAATTGACTGTTTTCTACAAACAATTATGCACATTTAAGCATGTGTTTAAGTGGACATCATTTATTTTGTGGCACAATGGCCAGATTAGAAGAGATTTTAGTTTTTAGTTTCAAGTGTCTCAGTGGTCAGTTTCATGATCTCATATTCCCAAAGCTGCGGGTTTGAGAACAGGTTGTGTCAGGAAGACAACAACTGCTAAATGTTTGTGCAAGTTTGCTCATTGTGGCAACGCTCAAAGGAGGGCAGCCAAAAGAAAAACAAAGTCCAGTTTTCAGTTTTAAAAATAATTGTAACCCTCATTTTAAAGATCATCGTCCATTGAGAGTTTACAGGTAAGAAATCATGGTCAAGTACAAGTTCAATGGTAAAGTAAATATAATTTTTGAACGTCAATCAAACTGTTCTCCCACGTGGCTGATGGAATTTTGTACCACTTCACTAAGAAGAAGCTGTGAAAGAAAATTTTTATTCTTGCTAACGTCACTGTTTTAGTCCTCAGGCAGCTTCCCATACATCTCTGTGTTGCCTTATACAGGTGAACAGAAAGCTAAACTACTGTAAGGCTGATGAGAGGGGGACATGTGGTTTTAGCTATAAAATAAATAATATATATATTTTTTATAATACTAAAAACAAGATCATCAGAGGTACAGTTCATGTTGAATGAAATGACTGGAAGATAAAGTTAAGAAGCCAGAATGAGATGGTTTGGACATGTCCAGAGGAGGGACAGTGGGTATATTTGTAGAAGGATGTTAGAACTGCAGCTGCCAGGAAAAAGATAAAGAGGAGATATATGAATGCAGTGAGAGAGGACAGGGAGGTAGTTGGCGTGAGGACAGAGGATGAAGAGGACATAGTGAGGTGGAGGAGGGTTACCCGCTGTGGCTATCCCTGAAGAGGGAAAATATGAAATAATAAGAAGATGCTTTCTGATTTAAATTTTTATATCAGTATTCAACAATTTTCAGTCAGGTCATCTG